>PVJO010030163.1:0-15840 GCA_004026905.1 Hystrix cristata
GAAGACACACAAATAAGATGCAACCCCATACCTCCAGCTCACCAAAAGCAAACCCAGGGGGTAAAGAAGTGGAACAATCTGAAAGCTTCCCACCCAGACTCTTGGAAGCAGTAACAGCAGAAGTAACAAAGCAGATGAGTGAGGCTCTAGAAAACATCGAAACAGAAATCATTTCCAGAATGAAAGAAATGATCAGTGATTCTAGAGCAGATACAGATACAAAAATAGAAGAGTTTAGAAAAATGATGGAAACCATAAATGCCCAACACAAGAAAGAAATGGAATTTATGAAACAGATTCAAACAGATGTCCAAGAGATTAAACATAACCTTGAAAGTATCAGCAGTAGGATGAAACAATGTGAAGAGAGAATCTCTGATATAGAAGACAAGATTGTGATTAATGATCAAGAAAAGAAAGAGTTCTTCAAAATGGCAAGGGAGCATGAAATATCAATACAACAGCTGCTAGACGACAGGATGAAAAATAACATAAGATTGATCAAAGTCAATGAAAGAGCAGAAGATAGCACAAATCACATAAGAAACCTGTTCACAGAAATAAAGGCAGAAAACTTCCCAAGTATGGAACAAGAACTGGACATACAGATAAGTGAGGTATACAGAACTCCAACTAGCCATGATCAACAGAAATCTACCCCAAGGCATATAATAGTCAAATTTACAGAAATTCAACACAAGAACAGAATATTGAAAGCTGTTAGAGAAAAGAAACAAATAACCTGTCAAGGAAAGCCCATCAGAATCACAGCAGACTTCTCAACACAAACCCTCAAGCTAAAGAGAGCTTGGAATGAAATATTTCAAGCCCTAAAAGACAACAACTTCCAGCCCAGATTGATGTACCCTGCAAAACTGTCTTTCAAAATTGATGGAGAAGATACTTCCATGACAAAGAACACCTGAAGAGATTCATGACCACCAAACCAACACTCCAAAATATTCTGAAGGACATTCTGGAAAGAGAAAATGAGGACTACAACTCCAGGAATCGCAACAGAATGAATCCTTCAGGCAAGGCAAGTAATTAAACAGAAGGGAAAACTAGGAAGCCAAGAACAGGTAAATAATATGCCAAGAATAAGTCAACATATGTCAGTTATAACTATCAATGTAAATGGTCTCAACTTGCCAATCAAAAGAGGCAGACTGGCAGAATGGGTTAAGAAGCAAGATCCAGCAATCTGCTGCATGCAAGAAACACATTTAATTCAAAAAGAAATTCATAGACTGAAAGTCAAAGGATGGAAAACAATATTTCATGCAACAGGAACCCAGAAAAAAGCAGGGGTAGCCATTCTATTGGCAGACAGAGTGGATTTCAAGCCAAGACTCATTCAGAAAGACAAAGTAGGTCACTATATCCTTGTAAAGGGAGCAACCCAAGAAGAAGAGATGACAATCATAAATATATATGCACCTAATACCAGTGCACCTAATTACATACAGCAAATATTGATGGACATGAAAAACCAAATAAGCACCAATATGATTGTAATGAGTGACTTCAATATGCCACTGTCACAAATAGACAGATCAACTAGACAAAAAGTCAACAGGGAAATATCAGAACTAAGCCAAACTCTTGAACAAATGGGCCTAGTCGATGTATACAGAGTATTCCACCCCACGATATCAGAATACACATTCTTCTCAGCTGCACATGGGACTTTCTCCAAAATAGACCACATACTAGCTCATAGAACATGCTTAAGTAAATGCAAAGGAACTGAAATTATTCCATGCATACTATCAGACCATAGTGCATTGAAACTGGAAATAAACAGCAAAAGGAACCACAAAAAATTCCATAAACACATGAAAATTAAATAGCACGCTCTTGAACAATGAGTAGGTCAGAGAAGAAATTAAAGAAGAAATTAGACAGTTTCTGCAACTGAACGATAATGCCAATACAACCTACCAAAATTTGTGCGACACCATGAAAGCAGTTCTATGAGGGAAATTTATAGCATTGAATGCCCATATCAGAAAAAGAGAATACGCTGAAATAAACATCTTAATGTTGAACCTCAAGCTTCTAGAAAAAGAAGAGAAACTCAAACCCAATGCCTGTACAGGGGAGAATATTATAAAGATTCGAGCTGAAATTAATGCAATTGAAACTAAGAAAACAATACAAAGAATCAATGAATCAAAGAGTTGGTTTTTTGAAAATCAAATTGACAAACCCTTAGCCAACCTTATTAAAAAAAAGCAAAGAAAAGACTCAAATTCATACAATTAGGAATGAAAAGGGGGAAATCACAACAGATCCTGCAGAAATCCAAAAGATTATCAATACCTATTTTGAGAACCTATATTCTAATAAGATCGAAAATACAGAAGAAATAGACAGAGTCCTAGATACATGTAAATTACCAAAACTGGATCAAGAAGATATAAAAACTCTAAATACCCAATATCAGCCACTGAAATTGAAGAAGTAATTAAAAACCTACCAGCAAAGAAAAGCCCAGGTCCTGACGGATTCACTGCAGAATTCTACAAGAAATTTAGAGATGATTTAATGCCACTAATTGTGAAACTCTTTAATGAAGTTGAAACAGAAGCAATACTCCCAAATTCATTCCTGGAAGCAAGCATCACCTTGATACCAAAGCCAGAGAAGGATCCAACAAAAAAAGAGAACTATAGGCCAATCTCATTAATGAACATAGATGCAAAAAAACTCAATAAGATACTGGCAAACAGAATGCAACAAGTTATGAAGAAGATTATACACTATGACCAAGTAGGATTCATTCCAGGGATGCAGGGATGGTTCAACATACGAAAATCAATAAATGTGATAAACCATATTAACAGAGCCAAGGACAAAAAACATATGATCATCTCAATAGATGCAGAAAAGGCATTTGACAAGGCCCAACACCCATTCCTGATAAAAGCCCCGCAGAAAATTGGAATAGATGGTCTTTAGCTCAATCTGATAAAAGCCATCTATAACAAACCAACAGCCAACATCATACTAAATGGTCCAAACCTAAAAGCTTTCACTCTAAAATCCGGAACAACACAAGGATGTCCGCTTTTACCACTCCTATTCAATATAGTTCTGGAAACATTAGCCAGAGCAATTAGACAAGAGAAAGAAATGAAAGGAATAAGGATAGGAAAAGAAGAAGTTAAATTACCATCATTTGCAGATGACATGATACTCTATATAGAAGACCTCAAAACCTCCACCAAAAGACTCCTAGATTTAATAACCAAATTCAGCAGTGTAGCTGGATACAAAGTCAACACTCAGAAGTCAATAGCATTCCTGTACACAAACAACAGACTCACCGAGAGGGAAATGAGGGAAACAACACCTTTCACAATAGCATCCAAAAAAATGAAGTACCTAGGGATCAATCTGACGAAGGAAGTAAAAGATCTATACAATGAAAACTACAGTACTTTGAAAAAGGAGATTGAAGAAGATATCAGAAAATGGAAAGATATCCCTTTCTCCTGGGTAGGAAGAACCAATATAGTGAAAATGGCCACACTCCCAAAACTGCTATACAGATTTAATGCAATCCCAATTAAACTACCCATAGCATACCTCACAGAATTAGAGAAGACAACCCTAAAATTCATTTGGAACCCAAAGAAACCTAGAATAGCAAAAGCAATTCTGGGCAACAAAAGCAAAGCAGGGGCCATCACAATCCCTGACCTAAAACTATACTACAAAGCTACTGTAATAAGAACAGCATGGTAGTGGCATGAAAACAGACCCCAGGACCAATGGAACAGATTAGAAGTTGAAGAAACAGGTCCAAACACTCTCAGTCACCTTACCTTTGACAAAGGGGCCGAACAACCTCACTGGAAGAAAGACGGTCTCTTTAATAAATGGTGCTGGAAAAACTGGCTCTCCAGATGCCGAAGGTTAAACCTAGACCCGTATCTTTCCCAATGCACTAAGCTAAAATCAAAGTGGATCGAAGATCTGAGTATTAAAACAGATACATTAAATGTATTGTAAGATAGAATAGGTCGAAGTCTTGAAGACACAGGTGTAGGCAAAGACTTTATGAACAAATCCCCAGTTGCCCAGGAAATATCACAAAGAATCAACAACTGTTACCTGATCTTGTTAAAAAGCTTTTGCAGAGCAAAAGAAACTACCAACACAGTGAAGAGACAACCCACAGAGTGAGGAAAAATATTTGCCAGCTATACTTCTGACAAAGACTAACATCTCGAATATATGAAGAACTCAAAAAAATCAGACCTCCAAATTCAAAGACCGAATCCAAAAGTGGGCAGCAGAAATGAATAGACACTTCTCAGATGAAGAAGTAGAAACAGCAGATAGACATATGAAAAAATGTTGAACATCACTGATCATCCGAGAGATGCAAATCAAAACAACCCTATTTGCACCACCTCACTCCACAAAGAATGGCTGTTATCAACAAATCAGCCAATAACAAATGCTGGAGGGGCTGTGGAGAAAAAGGAGCCCTTCTCCACTGTTGGTGGGAATGTAGACTGGTAGAACCACTATGGAAATCAGTGTGGAGATTGCTCAGGGAACTAGGACTAGAGATTCCATTTGACCCACTATTCCACTTCTTGGTATCTTCCCAAAAGAATTAAAATCATTATACTGGAGGGATATATGTACACCCATGTTTATAGCAGCACAGTTTGTAATAGCTAAATCTTGGAAGCAGCCCAAATGCCCATCAACAGCAGAATGGATTAAGAAAATGTGGTATTTTTATACAATGGAGTACTACTCTGCCATAAAGAGTGATAAGCTTGAGATATTCCTAGGTAAATGGATGCATTTTTTTTTTTGTGTGGTGCCGGGGATCGAACTCAGGCCCTTGTGCTTGCAAGGCAAGCACTCTAATCACTGAGCTAAATCCCCAGCCCAAAGGATGCCTCTTGAGACCATACTCCTAAGTGAAATAAATCGAACACATGTTTAAATACCACATAGTTTCTCTGCCGTGAGAAACTGAAGTGTAAATAAAGACTAAAATGTACTATATTGGGAAAGGGAAGAAAGTGTCCAAATGGGAAAGGGAAGAAGGGAGGGGGAAAGGAACAGAGGGACAAGAGAAATAAGAAATGGAAGGAAAAAATGGAAACAAATCTTTTGTAAACAGGGAGGGAGGAGGGGGTGAGGGGAGGGGAACGGGAAAAAAAGAAGCAACAAGGTATATCATGTACAGGTACAAATCCCCAATGATGAATGTTATCAATATGTATATCGAAAATGTACCATTAAAATAAAATTAAAAAAATAAAAGTTGATAATATTGTATAAATTGTCATCAAAACTGAGAATTTCATACGGTCCGAGAGGTGCAAATCATTGCCAATTTCAGGAGTTCTTAAAATGTATATGTGCTGATTATGAGAACATCATTTGCTTATCTGAAGGATGCTCTGCTGTTTCTCTGAAGGTTGAGAATGGGGCCAAGGAATGCAGGGGATCCTAACAAACAGAAGGAACTGTTTGTCTCCTAGGGTCAACGGGAGGAATAGAGACCTACGAACACCATGATTTCAGGAATTTTCACCTTCACAACTCTATTGACCATCAGAACTCTGAAGCAATAAATTTGCGTTGCTTTCCACAGTGGGCTATAATAATTTTTCACAGTAGCTGCAGGTAACTAATACATTATCACTTAGTGATTATTTTTAATTTATTGACTCATTTGTCTTTAAAATCATAAGTATCATATCTGTCAATACCAAAATGAGAATTTCATCATAATCTTTTATGATCCACGCTATTCTTTTTTTCTTTTGTTTTATATTGTTTCTTTTTTATTTTATGTTTTTAACCAAGAACATGTACTGGTACATTGTATATATATTGATCACATTCATCATGTTTGTTTTGTACTGTACGTGGTGTCTCTTGGTTCTCCCCCCTCTTCCCCACCCCTTCCTTCTGTTCCTTCCATCCCTATTTACAGCAGGTTTGTTCACAATTTCCCATGATTTCCCTTTCCCCTTTCTTTCCACTTTTTCCCTTCCTGCTTTTCCCCCTTACCTCTTTCTAGTACTCCTCTCCTTTGTATATTATCTTCCTTTTATATAATATCCTTTACACCACTTTGTCCTTATTTACAGTTATGGTTTCTCATATCAGAGAAACAATTCAATGTGTGGTCATGAGTGTCTGATTTATTTCATTTAATAGTATATTCTCAAGGAACATCTATTTACATATAAATGACTCTAGTTTATCCTTCTTTATGGCAGTGTAGTACTCCATCGTGTAGAAAAACCACATCTTCTTTAGCCATTCATTGATTGTTGGGCATTTACGTTGTTTCCAAGACTTAGCTATTACAAACTGCAATGCTATAAACATGGTTGTGCATTTATCTCTGTGGTATGATGATTTTAATTCTTCTGGGAAGATACCCAGTAGGGGAATAGGTGAATCAAATGGAACCTCCAGTTCTAGTTTTTTGAGGACTCTCCATATTGATTTCCAAAGAGGCTCAACCAGTATGCATTCCCACCAACAGTGGAGGAGGGTTCCTTTTTCCCCACAGCCCCGCCAGCATTTGTTGTTAGTTGATTTTTTCATAGATGTGATTCTTTCTGGAGTGAGATGGAATCTTAACATTGTTTTGATTTGCATCTCTTGAATGACTAGTAATGTTGAACACTTTTTCATATATTTATTTGCCATTTTTATTTCTTCATGTGAGAAATGTTTATTCATTTCAGTTGCCCATTTTTGGATTGGATCTTTAAATTTGGGAGGTTTAATTTTTTGAGTTCTTTATATATTCTAGATGTTTGACCTTTGTCTGATGGATAGCTAGCAAAATGTTTTTCCCATTCTGTGGTTTTTCATCTTGCTCTGTTGGTGATTTCTTTTGCTGTGCAAAAGCTTTTTTAATAGCATGTGGTCCCAAGCACTGCTTCTTTGTATTGTTTCCCATGCAGTCTGGGTTCTGTCCATAAATTTTTTTCCAACCCCTATATCTTCGAGGATTCTTCCTATTCTATTCTCCAGTAAATTTAGTGTTTCTGTTTTAATGTTTAGATCTTTGACCCACTTCAATCTTAGTTTAGTACATGGTGAGAGACATGTATCTAGTTTTAGTTTTTGGCATGTGGCAAGCCAACTTTTCCAGCACCATTTGTTAAAGGGGCTTTCTTTCAGTGAGGGTGTTTGGCTCCTTTGTCAAAGATGAGGTATTTGAGTGTGCCTGGGGTTGTTTCTGCATCCTCCAATCTATTCCATTGATCCTCAGGTCTGTCTTTTTGCCAGTACTATGTTGTTTTTATCACTGTAGCTTTATAGTATAGTTTTAGATCAGTGACTGTGATGCCCCCTGCCTTTCCGCTGTTGCTTAGGATTGTCTTTGCTTTTCTGGGGGTCTTTTGGTTCTAGGTGAAATTCATGATTCTCCTTTCTAGTTCTTTGAAGTATGTTGGTGGTATCTTGATTGGAATTGAATTAAATCTGTATAGTAATTTAGGAAATATAACCATTTTCACTATGTTGGTTCTTCCTACCCAGGAGCATGGGATATCTTTCCGTTTTCTGATATCTCTTTCAATTTCCTTTGTTAGAGTACTGTAGTTTCCGATGTAAAGATCTTTTACTTCTTTTTTTTAGATAGATTTCTAGGTATTTTAATTTTTTGTGTGTAATTGTGAAAGGTATGTCTTCTGTTATTTCTTTTTTGGTGGGTTTGTTGTTTGTGTATAGGAATGCCATTGACTTTTGGGTGTTGACTTTGTATCTGGCAACACAAATGAACTTTGTAATTAAATCTAGAAGCTTTTTGGTGGAGTTTTTTCGGTCTTTTATGTAGAGTATCATGTCATCTGCAAATAACGATAGTTTGACTTCTTCTTTTCCTATCTTTATCCCTTTAATTTCTTTTTCTTGTCTAGTTGCTCTGGCCAATGTTTCTAGAATTATGTTGAATAACAGTGATGATAGTGGGCAATCTTGTCTTGTTCCAGATTTTAGTATAAAAGCTTCCAGTTTCTGACCATTAAGTGTGATGTTGGCTGTTGGTTTGTCATATATGGCTTTTATCAAATTTAGGTATACATCATCTATTCCTATTTTCCGTAGTGTTTTTATCATGAATGGGTGTTGGATTTTGTCAAATGGTTTTTCTGTATCTATTGAGATGATCATGTGATTTTTGTCTTTAACTTTGTTGATATGGTGTGTTGCATATATTGATTTACGTATGTTGAACCATCCCTGCATTCCTGGGATGAATCCTACTTGGTCATGGTGTATGATCTTCTTGATAATTTATTGTATTCTATTGGCCAGTATCTTGTTGACAATTTTTGCATCTATGTTCATTAGGGAGATTGGCCTGTAGTTCTCTTTTTCAGTTGGATCCTTTTCTGGTTTTAGTATCAGGGTAATGCTTGCTTCCAGAAATGATTTTGGAAGTACTGCTTCTTTTTCAATTTCCTTAAAGAGTTTAAGAAATAGTGGTATTTGATCATCTTTGAATTTTTTGTAAAATTCAGCTGTGAAGCCCTCAGGACCTGGACTTTTCTTTGTTGGTAGGTTTTTAATTACCTCTTCAATTTCATTGGTTGATATTGGTTTATTAAGTGTTTTTATCTCTTCTTGGTTTAGTTTTGGTAATTCATATGTTTCTAGGAAACTATCTATTTTTTCCGTGTTTTCCATCTTGTTTGAGTATGGGTTCTTGAAGTAGGTGTTGATGATCCTTTGAATTTCTGATGGGTCAGTTGTGACTTCACCCCTTTCATTTTTTATTGTGTGGATTTGGGTCTTTTCTTTCCTTTTTTGATAAGGTTGACTAGGGGTTTGTCTATTTTGTTTATTCTTTCAAAGAACCAACTCTTCGATTCATTGATTCTTTGTATTGTTTTCTTGGTCTCAACTGCATTGATTTCAGCTCGGATCTTAATTTCCTCTCTTGTACGAGCTTTGGGTTTGATTTGTTCTTCTTTTTCTAGTTGCTTGAGCTTCAACATTAAGTTGTTTATTTGAGCTCTTTCTTTCTTCTTGATGTGGGAGTTCAATGCAATGAACTTCCCTCACAGTACTGCTTTCATTGTATCCCATAATTTCTGGTATGTTGTATCGTCATTTTCATTTAACTGTAAAAATTGCTTAATTTCTTCTGTGATCCAACTGTTATTCAGCAGGATATTACTTAGTTTCCATGTGTTTATGTGTTTTTTTTTTTTGGTTTCTGCTGCCATTGACTTCTATTTTTAATGCACTATGGTCTGATAGTATGCATGGGATAATTTCAATTCTCTTACATTTACTTAAGTATCCTTTATGAGCAAGTATATGGTCTATTTTGGAGAACGACCCGTGTGCAGCTGAGAAGAATGTATATTCCGCTGTTGTAGGGTGCAACACTCTGTAGACATCTGCTAAGTCCATTTGTTCACAGAGTTGATTCAGTTCTGATATTTCTTTGTTAATTTTCTGTCTGGTTGATCTGTCTCTTTGTGACAGTGGGGTGTTGAAGTCTCCCATTATAATTGTGTTTGTGTTTATTTGCTCTTTCATATCCTTTAGTATTAGTTTTATGTATTTGGGCACACTAATATTCGGCACATAAATATTAACGTTGTTATTTCTTCCTCTTGGATTTTTCCCTTCAGAAGTATGAAATGGCTGTCTTTGTCTCTCTTTATTAATGTTGGTTTGAAGTTTACTTTGTCTGAGATTAGGATAGCTACCCCTGCTTTTTTCTGGGGTCCTGTTGCATGAAATGCTGTTTTCCATCCTTTGAATTTCAATCTATGTATTTCTTTTTGGGTTAAATATGTCTCTTGTATACAGCATATTGCTGGATCTTCTTTCTTGATCCATTCGGCTATCCTGTTTCTTTTGATAGGTGAGTTTAGCCCATTTAAGTTGATGGTTACAGCTGTTATGTATTGACTTATTTTTGCTATATTTCTTTTCTGTTGTTGTTTCTGTGTTTTACCTCAGTTCAACTGCTTGTCTTACCTGGTGGGTTTTTTATAAGTGTCCTTGTAGTTAGAGTTAACTCTTTCCATTTCCAGGACCTCCTTCAAGATATTTTGTAGAGGTGGTTTTGAGGTCACAAATTTCTTCAGTTGTTCTTTGTCATGGAAGTATCTTATTTCATTGTTGAATTTGAAAGATAATTTGGTTGGGTACATCAATCTGGGTTGGAGATTATTTTCTTTTAAGGCTTGAAATACTTTGCTCCAGGCTGTCCTTGATTTAAGGGTTTGTGTAGAGAAATCCGCTGTGATTCTGATGGGTTTACCTTTATAGGCCATTTTTTTTTCTCTAATAATTTTCAGTATTCTGTTCTTTTGTTGAATTTCTGGAATCTTGATTTTTATATGTCTTGGTGTAGATTTATTACGGTTATGGGTAACTGGGGTTCTATATGCCTCACTTATCTGTATATCAAGTTCTTTTCTCATGCTTGGGAAGTTTTCTGTCATTACTTCTGTAAATAATCTGTTTAGATCCTTCGCATTGTCTCCTGCTTTTTCATTCACTCCTATCACTCTTATATTGTTCTTCTTTGCATTGTCTTGCAGCTGTTGTAGTGATTTTTCATATTCTCTAGCTATTTTAAGAGGTCTTTCTTTTCATTGTCATTTATTGCAGACCTGTCTTCTAGTTCTGAGATTCTATCTTTGCTCTCATTCAATTGGATGGATATGCTTTCCAGCGAGTTTTTTATTTCTTGGATATCTGTTTGGATCTGTTTCATGGGTTCCATTCCTTTGCTAAGTTGAGTGTTCAAGTTTTCCATTGTTTTTCTTAGCTCCTGTTATTTTAATCTGTGTCTACCCTGAACTCACTGAGCAAATCCTTGATTATGCTTGTCATCTCTTTTTTGACTTGGAGAATTATTTCTAGTCTGATGTCCTCTATAGGTGCCCCTAACTGCTTTTCAACTTCTGCTGCTATCATATCTGAGAGTTTGATTGGTTGTCTTTCGATTTCCTCTATATCATTGTCCTCTGTATTTGTTTTGGATGTGCTGGGGACTGAGGTTGTGTTTTGCTTCTACGTCTTGTCATTTTCTTTGTATACATATGTAATTTATCTCTCTTGGTTTGTGCTCTGTGTTGGTTTCATGTCTTCTTTGTGGGAGGTTACATTAAGATAGATAATAGTGTTCTTGTAGGGAATGTCTGTTTTTACAGTTTCTTTTGGCTATATGCATTTCTTGATTCTTTTGACCTTTATGTCTCCCGAGTTATTTTGAGTGATATGGTAATAGTTGGATCTGCTTGGTTTTAGTGGCTTGGAGAAGAGGAGGGATAAAAAGTGACAAAGAAAGGCAACAAAGCAAAATAAAACAAACAAACAAGCAAGCCAACAAACAAACCAACAAAAAAAGGTGGGGGGAGTGGGTGGTGGAACAGCAGAAGATAGTGTCACCAGTGAGGAGGCCTAGATTTTATGCATGTTGATGGACTTAGACCCTGCTGGTGTGCAGGCCCACGTTGGAGTCCTTTGTGCTGGTGGTGTGGTCTGTTCAAAGCCCCCGAAACTCTCACCTGGTCTGTGAGAATTTTGCAGTCGGGGGACCCACTGTGCTGCTTTTGGAAGGCTGGGAGGGAGCTGGGCAGTTTCCTGCTGCTGGTGATCCCATTCCATGCTTTTCTTTCATAATGTGAAACAATAAAATATGTAAGCTGTTGTGGTCTGAGTGTGTTCCTCAAATTTCTATGTTAAAAAACTTAATAAGCAATGTGGAAAACATAGAGGTGGGCCTTTAAGACTTAAATCAAGAGGACAGAGCTCTCTTGCTGGGCAGAGGGGCCATACAGAAGGGCTTCGGGATCAGGAGTTCACTGGTCTGTACATGTGCCATGCAGTGCTCATCCATTTCTGCCCTTCCACCTGCCACTGTGCCAGGGTGCAGGGTTTCTTCCCTCTAGAAGACATGGGTCAGGCCCGAATGTAGAAGTAGAGGCCCCCGAGACCTGGCCTTCACCACAAATGAACCTGCCTGTGTCTTAATTTTGAACTTTGTAGTCTCAAAAATTGTGAGAAATAAATAGCTTTCCTTATAAATTACCAGGCTTTAGATATTTTATTATAGCAGCACTAATATAAAATGGGCCAAGATACAAGCTTTTCTCATTGTGAGTCATGGAGAGCTAAGAAATCCTGTCTAAATTTAGACTTTTCTGCACCTTGACTTAGTATAATTGTTTCATATGTTTTTGGTTTGTTAGTCTGGCTGTTAGTCTATGTTTATGATAATTAACATGATATTGAGTTAAAAATAAGTAAATCTGATGCTGGCAAAAAATAAAGTAAACCTACACTCTTCTTTCTGCTAGGATATTCAGTGTGTTTATTAAGAAGTAAAATATGATAGTTCCAGTGTCTTTAATTTTGAAGGATTTAAACTTCCATTTTGAGGAATATCATTATGAGCACTGAATTATAGTATATCATTTCCATTAGCTTTTGTATGCCTTACTTTCTTCCTTCAGTGCCCAAGATTCAAATTTTAAATGAAGTGTGTTGATTAGAGTCTACGTGTTTTTCAAAGTTATCATTTTACACTTTAAAGTATAGCAGTTGAATAATAATGCATGATTACTTTTTACTTCTTTATTTTCTTTTAATAATCAAACAAGCCATGTAAAGGGTAACTTATAAAAGCTCAATTAAAATATTACAATTGTTACCAACTTTAAAAATGCTAGTTTGTAAAAAAAAAAAAAAATCTTGGTTTGTATATCCTTCTTTACAAAAAAACCAGTGAAGTTCCCAGACAATTTTGTCATCTGGGATAGAACTCTGCCTCAGTTTGCTTTCTAATTACTCACAAAGTATGTTAGTGTTATGGCTGTGTCTAGAGGTCCCCCCAAAGCCTCATGTGATCATAGGTGGGGCTTTTTCAGAGGTGGCTGGATAGAGTGTGTGACTGATTCACTGTGCAATCCTAGGACTAAGGGCACTAGGATCAAGGGTGTGAGTGCTACCCACCTTAGGGGCAAGAAGCCCAGATAAGATATGAGAGACAAAAAAGTTTACTACTAGTTACTTGTAGTTTGTGGCTTGGTGTTGCTACTTCACTCCTGGCTAACTTTGGCCTGCTCTGCCCTGTCATAGACTGTTTCTGCTCTGTGATGTCCTCTGCCATGCCACCCTGCCTTGGCGCCCATCAAGTACGGACTGAAACCTCTACCAACTGTGAGCCAAATAAAGCTTTCTTCCTTTAACTTTGGGTGTTGGGTATTTTGTCTCAACAATGAGAAATGTAACTAAGACAATTAGTAAAAAGGAGCTTTTACCATGTTAACGCTCTCTGTACAATGTAAGAGAAGGAATAACAAAAAATCAATAGTAATGAGCACTAAGCCAATGTTTCTTGACACATACATTACTTCCTCTCTCTGTCTTTCATATTGCTCAGTTCAGTGGAGTGTTGCGTTTGTTGCAACATACGCAGTTCTTAGTGAGGGTAATGTGGCACCTTCTTCTGTCCTGTTCCTGTTCCATTTCACCCCACCCTCTTCCAACCTCTTCTACTGTGTTGCATTGCATTGTATTCCATCTCATCCCATTTCTTTTGTTACATTCCATATGCTGACTTAGAAATCCAATTCATATAAATAAAAGTGTTTGTTGATAATTGTGAAAGTTTCAACTTCAAGAAGATATATCAGCCATTCAAAAACAAAAAAGAGTGTTCCCAGGGAAAAGGCATACTGTAGAGGTGATAATACTTTCAAAAAAAAAATAATTCCTGGGGTTTGGAATTTAGCTCAACTGTTAGAGCACTTGCCTAGTAAGTGCAAGGCCGCCCCCCCAAAAAAAATTTCCCAAAGATACAGAGCTAATCCACAATGATCCCAGGAAAAATAAACAAGACTTGTAGGTGAGGCCTTTAGCTGTAGGAGAAACACAGACTTGGGCTTGATACATTAGTAAGTACAGTCAAGTGAATCTAAGTAATTAACCACTTAATTTAAACAGAAAAACCTGCTGTTCAGAGGGTGTGGTACCCTACCTGGGTCATTTGACTGATTAGTGGCAGACTTGACAAGAATGTCAGTATTTAGGCGTCCTTTTCACCAAAGTTTTAAGAAAGGCAAGAAACTTCCAAAGACACATAGTAAAGCTACATTGCCATTTAGTCTTTATTAGTGAAAAAATCAAAATATAATCACCAGATTTCTTAATAGTAGTGACAAGGAAAAAAAACCTTCACTTTCCAAGTTAATGTGATTTCTGTATACCAAATAGTGTTTATTCTTCTACCTATGAAAGTCAAGGGTTATTTTTGTAGATAATTTTATCATCTTGACATTCGAATGGTTAAATCGGTATGGTTTGCTTTTCAACACATTGAAATATATGACTAACATTTTTTGAAAATATTCAACTATTGAATATATTTTGTATTGACTTGATGCATATGGTAATAAAATGTGCATATAGGAAAAGTGGTTTTATGGTTCGCAGAGGCTAGAATCAAGTATGGTAGTTATAAATTAACCTAGATGTGATACAATAAATGCCAACTGTGAAGTTCCAACAGTTACACGGCCTCAGAGATGTAGTGCCAGAATCTTGGTTTGTGAAGGGCTGCCAGATTCCATTGTCACTTATTTCTATTTTTTCCTTTTCCTGGCTCACATTTTGTGAAGCAAAATTTCATTTAAAGTTTAAGATAATTATGTAGAGCGTTTTGTTATTAATCAGCAACACAAAGGCCAGTCTGTCTACACACAAATGAATATAAAGAGATAGGTAGATAGATAGATACATTAATCTATCTAATTTTGATATCTATTTTATATCAAAATTTGTTTTTGTTCATATGGAGAAAGACAGTTTTATCCCTTTACATTTATTGGGTTAGGTGATTCCAGCAGGTTTGGGATTGAAGATACAGTATAATGACCTTGTATTTTCCAACATTTAGGGTAAAGTAAATGGTTGATAACCCATACGATGTTTTCTTTTTTCTAACGACTTTCTGTCCCCTCAGTGAACTGCTTTGTGGGTTCCAAACAGAGATTTTGATCACAGATATATACTTTTTTGTGGGGTAGAGGTGATTGGTTATATTAATTTATCATGTGAGGTGAAAAGTTTGATTTAAAGATTGGTGAAAGTGCTTTAAATTTGAGTAATATTATACTTTCACTCTGGGATTTGTGGTCAAAGTAAAGATGGTAGTTCTGCCCTCATAAATCACATGAATGGCAGAATACTCCACAATGTATGGTGGACTACCAATCTCCCCAAAACCGAATAAACCGAGCTATAAATTCTCTAGCAAGTTGCGGAAGTAAATTTTGTGTGGCAGGTGTAGCTGGGGCTATGGGTTCATTCGTGTTTTCAGGGGGATTTGGGTTGCCTGCAGGTTGTGCTGCATTCGAAGGTGGTGGTGTAGTTGAGGAAGATGAATTTTGGGCAGCTGTGGTCTCTGATGGAGCTGAAGAGAGTTGTGATGTTGGTGTAGCTGCAGAAGAGCCTGTGGTGGTAGTATTCTGAATAGTAAGGTTGTTAGCAGCAGACGTGGTATTCAAAACTGGACTTTGAGTGGTAGCCTCTGAAGTATTATTCAAAACTGGACTTTGAGTGGCAGCTGCTGAAGTATTATTCAAAACTGGACTTTGAGTGGCAGCCTCTGAAGTATTATTCAAAACTGGACTTTGAGTGGCAGCCGCTGAAGTATTATTCAAAACTGGACTTTGAGTGGCAGCTTCTGAAGTATTATTCAAAACTGGACTTTGAGTGGCAGCCTCTGAAGTATTATTCAAAACTGGACTTTGAGTGGCAGCCGCTGAAGTATTATTCAAAACTGGACTTTGAGTGGCAGCC
>PVJO010030164.1:0-15842 GCA_004026905.1 Hystrix cristata
CAAACAATTTTTAAAACTCAACAACAGAAAAACAAACAACCCAATTAAAAAATGGGCTGAAGATATTAACTGACACCTTACCAAAGAAGATCTGCAAGTGGAAAATAAGTATATGAGAAGATGCTCAATATCATATGCCATTAGGAGATTGTAAATTAAAATAATAATGGGATACAACCATACATTAGAAGAGACAAAAGCAGAACACTGACAACATCAAATACTGAGACTGTGAAACCAAAAGAACTCTCACTTATTGTTCCTTAAAATATGAAATGATATAACCACTCTGGAAGATAGTTTGGTAATTTCTTACAAACTTTTTTCATTTTTGGGGGGTGCTGGGGATTGAACTCAGGGCCTTGTGCTTGCAAGGCAAGCATTCTAATCACTCAGCTAAATCCCCCACCTTGTTTCTTAAAAATTTAAACACACTCTTACCATTTAATTTTGCAATAGTTTTCCTTGTTATTTATCCAAATGAATTAAAGATACATGCCTACAAAAAACTATACTTAAATATTTGTAACAGCATTATTCATAATTTCTCAAACTTGGAATCAATAAAAGATATCCTTCAGTAAGCAAAAGGGTAAACAAACCATGGTACATCCAGACAAGGGAATATTATGCAGCACTAAAAAGAAAAGACCTCTCAAGCCAAGTTTCCATGGAGAAAACTTAACTGCATATTGCTGAATTTAAAAATTTTGAGAAATGTATTAGTTACTTTTCTAGAGTCAATAGTTTGCAAGAGAGCAATGCAGGATAATTACAAGTTACAACATTCACACACAAGCCAATTGCAGGAAGTGTGCAGAACATCCGTCTATGCACTGGAGGCCCGAAAGATCCAGTCAAGGGCTGGGAGCCCACGGCAGTGTCCACTGCACATCCATGTCTGCACTAAAAGGCTGAAAAATCTATACTGGAAGGAGGATAAGATGCTCACAGGGGAGATGAAGATCAGAGTTCACCTGAAGGGAACGGCAGCCATCCCCAACGACAACAAGGCCCTGAGCTCTTCCTGTGATGAGAACAGCTGAGTTCTCTTAAAGAACCAGCCACGACACAGCTTCTCCTGGGAGACAGCTCCTGTTCTCCTTCATGCTGTGTCGGGAACAATCCTCAGACAGATCTGCCATGCCCAGAACCACGATAACTCAGTCCAGCTGGCTGCTCCTGCCCAAGTTGACTGTGATGAGTCCACCACAAGAAGAGTGCAGAGTATGATTCCAACTACATAACATTGTAGAAAAGGCAAGACTAAGGAGACAGTAAAAGACTCTGTTGGGAGGAGAAGGGAGAGGGAAAAATGAGTAAGTGGAACACAGGCAACTTTGAGGGCAGTGAAACTACTCTATATGATACTATAATGGTGGCTAAATGTCATTATACATTTGTCAAAACGCATAGATATTAGAATGGACAACAGAAAAAATGAATCATGAACTTCAGGAAATAATACTGTACTCATCAACTGAAACAAATCTATTGCATTTCTGTACAATGTCAATATGGGAGAAACTGTTGAGGGAGTGGAGAGAGTATATACTTGCTACTTAATTTTTTTACACATGTAAAACTGCTCTGAAAAATAGTTTAGAGACCCTAATCTCATAAAACTTATACTCCAAGGTAATAGAGTTCCCCAGAGGTAAAGAATCAATAGAACATACAAGATTTTAAGAAGAAATGTATTAGGGTGGCTCACGTGGCTAGAGGCTAGGCAGGCCCACAATGGCCACCGGGTACACTGGAGGGCGAGGTAAACCTGGCGCTGCAGTCCAAAAAGCTGGAAGCCTCAGAACAAGAGGGACCTGGATGCAGCCCCCGTCCAGGACTGGAGACCTGAAAGCCCAGAGAGTCCCAGGCGGAAGTCCATGCTCAAGGGCTCAAGAAAAGCAGAATGTGTGCTCCTATGCAAGCTTTGTCTTTCTTCAGCTAGTGTTCCATCCAGGCACCAGCCTATTGGGTGGGACCAGCAAGTTCAGAGCAGTTTCTCCCTCTGATTGGCTGACCACCTGCCAATCATCTCCGGAAACACCCTCACAGAGGTGCAGGAAGTGTGGTTTCCCAGTTTTCCAGGTATCTGTCAAGATTATCAAGTTGACCACCAAGATTATCATCACCATCAGTGAGGGGAAAGCTGGGAGGATGCAGAGAAATGGTGAGCAACAAAACAACACTGTGGTAGGTGATAAGTGAGATGGAGAACATTAAAATGTGGAAGACCATGAACTAGGGGAAGTTAGGTTTAGAGCAAGGAGAAGGGACATGAGAATCAAGTCTGCCTGGCATCGCAAACCATCGCAATAACTACGCCTTTCCTCAAAGCAAGATGAGATTTTGCATCAGACAGCATTGTGGTGAGGGGATTGGTCTGCTGCCCCGCTGAGCACACACCGCATGGGGAGGGGGCAGAGGCAGAGATCCCAGCTAAGAGGCAATAAATAATACAGGCCAGAGGCGAGGGGCGCTTGAGCTAAGATGGGGATGGAGGCGCAGAGAAGCCCTGATAGTCCACAGCCATATGACAGAGCTAGCCGTGGGGGTGTGGTACAGGCAAGCGCTAACGTGGGGGATGAGGAATCCCCAAACGGATCCCAACTCTCTCCCAAGGGTTGCCGATCCCAAGCAACTGAGAGATCATGCATGGGTTTATGTCCATTTAAGGGTGGGCTCCAAAAACATATTTTATCAATGCTGTCTTGAAACACTGGAAGCGCTCTTTTCCCACCACCCCCTCGATGAAGCATTCATGTATCCTGTCTCTTCACTACAGTCGATACCGTGACAACTTTAAGACTTCATTTGATTCATGAATGTTTTTTATTAGACGGCATGTCCTGGGATTGAGCGATTTCTTGCTCTCAAGTACTGTGTCTCTGAACTAGTGACTCCCAACAAGGGCGAATTTGTCTCTTCAGGAAACATGTAGCGACGTGTGGAGACTTTTTTGGTTGTTAAAACTAAGGATGTTACCGGCATGTAGTGAGTAGAGTCCACAGGAGCTGTTAAACATCCTAAACATCCTACAGCCCACAGGATCTTCCCCCACTACAAAACTTTGTCTGGTCCAAAATGTGAACAGTGCTGAAGGTGAGAAGATCTGATTTAAGAGCCTGTACGCCCTGCGAGTCTGTTTCTTCAAGGGCCACTTTTATCATGTCAAGCCCAAAATGAGTGCTTAGCAAGGACTAGCTTGTCTTCAATTTAACACACCTCGAAACTTAGTAGAACTGATAGTTACAACTCATGGTATGGTGAACGTATTTAAAAATTCCACTCTCCAACCAACTGAATGTTCTCATTCGAACTGACACACACTGAGTTACTATGAGTTACTATTCTTTCTTTCTTTTTTTTTTAAGAAAAGAAAACTCTGCACTTTTTATTTTAGAAAATCCAGCCCGGTTCTCAAAATAGACATTCAACAGAAAATGCATACACACTCCCTCTTTCCTGCAGGGTGCTGTGTTGGGAGGTTGGGGTTTCACTCTTCTTCCTGAGTTTGCCAGTGTCCTGGTTTTGGCAGGGAGGGACAGGCCTTAGCAGGAGGCAGTAGCAGCAACAGTCAGAATTTCCACCCCCAGGACTGGAGCGGGTCTGGCTGGGTTGGGTTCACTGAGTCTAGGTGAAGAGGTCTCTCCCAGGAAAAAGGGTCTGCTCCTCCAGATCCTCGCATTGCTTCATGTCTCAGAGGGGCTTCTCCAGGGGCCTCCCTTTTCTGGCTCGGGGCTGAGCTTCCTGGAGTGCATCTCCGATCCATCAGGGCGTTCTTCAGTGTCTTTTTGCTTCATCGTCCAAGTCAAATTCTGTGTGTATGTGTAGTTTTTCCTCCCCTTGTTCTCTGACCCGACTCCTCGTCAGATCTTTCCTTTTCACTCTGGGATTTGGGGCTGGAAGTGCAGGATCTGGGCTAGAAGCTCCAGGGTACCTGAGCTGCTGGGGGCTTCTCCTCATGCTCCCTCTGCCCTGGATCCCTCAAACTCAGCCTCCCTCTACCCTTCTTCCCCTGCTTCCTCGGCCTTATTGGCAGACAGAGGAGCCTCCAGCACCTTCATGGCCAGAGCCTGGAGGCCGTAAGTCACTTCCCCTTCTTCAGACTTCATAGTGGCCATGATGTCTTCATCACCTCGCCCAAGAGACAGGGTCCACTAGGGAAGGGATTCAGGGATACAGGTAGGTGCTGGAGTACCAAACCAGGGTTCTCCCAGCCCAAGGGACTGGGATCCCCAGGGGGTTAGGAAATCTTTTTCAACCAAGCAGGCTCCAACAGCTATCTCTGTAGGTAAGGTGCCCTCCCCAGTGGGGGGAAGACTTTTCTTTACCTATATCCCTTTGGGGATTGCATCCACCTTGTGAAAAAGTGGAGACTATGTTAGCAGAAGTCCCACCATGGGAGGGCCTAACCTCCTGAGACAGCCATTCTATCTGCATCTTAGTAAAATAAATGTGAGCTCACCAGTATTCTCACTTGGTAGTATAACCTTCAGCTAGGCTTATACCATTTTTATTCTCTGAAACATGTGTTAGCCCACCAATTATACACTTTCCTGCTCAGATTGTGGTTTGATCCACCTTCAATGGTGTTTACCAATGTACATGTTTACATACCAGCCCACTGGCACAACACAGATGCCACCCACACAGACTTCCTCTTGCTCCCAGATGCTTTTGAGAAGTGTTTTCCATATTTATACCAACTCTGGCGGGGCCCTATGGTAAGACAGGTTATTCTGAGGCTCAATAGCCAAAAAGTCTCATATTCCAAAATCAGTGAAGAAATCAGTAAAGGAAGGAATTAGCTTTCTACTGTTGCCAGAATAAATCATCACAAGCAGCATCTGCTGCAGCATCCAAACATTTTGTCTTGGTCTGTTCGTGTTGCTGTAACAAAATACATGAAACTGGGTAATTTTATAGAGAACAGAAATTCATTTCTCACATTTCTGAATACTGGAAACCCAAGATAAACTGCTGCAGGGTCAGTGTCTGGTCATGGCCCCATCTTGTTTCCAAGATTGTGCATTAAATGCTGCAACTTCCAAAGGAATGCCACGTCGTCACAGGCCAGAGAGGATGGAAGAGCAAGAAGTGG
Source organism: Hystrix cristata (assembly GCA_004026905.1). Classification (NCBI taxonomy): domain Eukaryota; kingdom Metazoa; phylum Chordata; class Mammalia; order Rodentia; family Hystricidae; genus Hystrix; species Hystrix cristata. The sequence continues at coordinate 5,105 of PVJO010030164.1, forward strand.
TGTATCTAGTTTCTTTTCACCTTAATATTGTTCATTAGACCTTCATGAGGTCACTAATTCCATTCCTGGGTGTTCCACCCTTATGACTCATTCACTTCCTATGGGGCCCATCTCAGCGCTATCACGTTGCTGATTCAGCTGCAACACATATATTTTGGACCACAGTCAAACCACAGCATATCTGTTATTTTATAGTTCTGTGGCTCAAAACCCAGAGCTCGCTGAGCTAAAGGAAGGCAATGGCACCCCAGCCCTTTCCAGCTTCCAGAGGTGGCCTTGATTTCTCAGCACAGGCTTCATCTCCCACCATCTGCAAAGCCAGCAGTATTGCCTCTTGCTGACCTCTTTCTATCTCTATCTCTATCTCTATCTCACCACCCCTGGTGAAGGTTCTCAGCTTTGAAAGACTCATGATTAGATAAATCCCATCGAGGTAGCCCAGGATAATCTCTCCAGCTCAAATTCTGCAACCTTAATCACACCTGCGAAGTCTCTTTTACTATTTGCAGTTGCAGGATCAGAAGTTCTTGAGATTAGGGTATGGACATCTTTGGGGGTCATAGTTCTGCCTAGATGGGGAATAGGGAAGTGAGAAAACAAAAAGAAACCCAAAGAGTGAGCAATAAGGGGACAGTCACTGGGCACACCTGGAAAGTTGTGTTAAACTCAACCTAATGTCCCACCCTACAGAACAACATATCAGTTCATCACCGGCTGAGGGCTGCTCTTAAATTCCAGAAACCATTAAGCTAAGAATCATTTTCTAGATGCTCCCAGGAGAAAGCTGGTAGCACAGCACCTGGGAACTGTGCGTGTTACAGAAATGTGGGTGACGTGTCAGCAGTACCTGCTATACATAGAAAAAACTTCATGTGGACATCTCAGAGTCCGTGAAAATTAATGGATGAATCCTTTATGACCTCTCCATCTCGTCTTCAATTACAGGCGGCATAATGAAACGATATAACCAAGAACTGGACACTTGGGTTCATGTCCTTTGTCTACCACACAGCGTTGGATTATTGGCTCAAAAACTTATGTGTGACTCCATTTCCAGTCTAAGAAGTTGGATCAACTAAGCTAAAACTTCCTCCCGGTTCAGACACGCTATTTGCTATGAGTTCGCAGAGTTTTTGCTCTGGCGATGGCTTAGACGGACGCATAGATAACAAAATAATACGCAGTAATTTTCCAAAAAACATAGGGAAGTCTTTCTCATCTTCATGGGGTTGACAACATGTTTCAGGGTCTTAGCTCCATGCTTTCCAAAGATATCTTCTGTTTCCATCTTTGCCACTGAAGTTGAACAACAGTTACAGATATGTCATTAAGAAATCCACATCACAGCAAGGCATGGCTGAAAATATGCCTTTTTTCTGAATTCAAGTTTAAATGTCAGCACATAATACACTTACAAAAAGTGGCAGGAAGCGAGCAAAAAAGAATTATTTAATGGGAGGTTGTAATTATACTGTAGGCCATCTGTAATTGACTTGGGATGCTAACCAGGGAAAACCAAGAACTGACTGAATCGTCCTTAACCAACCACACGGATGCTAGAAAATTGATCGAGTACGTCAGACTGCAAGTGATCTTGACCTTGGGGATGAGTTCTAGACCTTGGGAAGACTGGTGAATAGATGCAGAATTTCCTGTGATTCCTTGATGTAAATTTGAAAATGCTCTGCGGACACTGAATTTGAAAATTATTGTGGTTCAACATAAAAGTTTAATCCTGGAAGGCAAGAGCTGTCTTGATACTACGTGAGAGGGGATTAGAGGTAGAAGCGCTGGTGTAGGCCGCGCTTGGCTCTCTATTCAGTAAGGTCACTTGGCTTTCTATTCAGTATATGCGTTGCAAACTATTGGAGTCCATCTCTTTTATTCACATATATTTCTCTTTTGTGCTCCCACTGTCTTCTACCTGCGTAATTAATCAACTGGGCATAGAACGCAATCAGTACCATTTGCTTTTGACCTTACTAATAGCATCTAATATGTTTATAAGGGAATATACTGCAGGACTTAGGGAGGGCACTAGTACGTAGTTGGGACACCTTAGCATTTGTTCGCTATCAAATTAAGCTCATGCTTCGTTTTCAGGGTCTTATCTTCTTCTGTATTTTTTTTTTACTCTTATAGGAAATTTCAACCTGATGTTGAACAAGTGCTATGAAATGCATATATGTCTGAGTGGTTTATTTTTAAATTTGATGGCATTCAATTTAATGTGAAAATACATATAATTACACTTCGTTGTAATAATTTTGAAGTAATAACCTTGTCTTTCATGGATCATATTTTTACATTTCTTGGTGAGTGTTTGTATTTTCCCCCTATATTGCTTTTAGATATGAAAACTGGAGAGGCATAACTTTTAAATGTTTTAATTATTCAGTATTTGCTTAAGATAACAAAATATGGAAAAGCATTATTTAATTGCTGGACTAGAAGATATCTAAACCATTTGTGGTTGGTTCTATGCAGTTTAACATTCCAAAATAATAAATCCTAATTATAAACTGAAAATAAAAAGAAATCGCATATAAGCTTATTCTCATGAGCGGTCAGCACCTGATGAATCATTAAGCATGCTTTTATTTGTTATCCCCTTCATGGCTCCTCAGGTAGAGGACAGGTATGAACTTATTTTATTTAGAGCAAAACTGATGCTGAGAGCAGGGTGCTAAGTCGTTTGCCCAGCGGACCAGATACGGGACAAAGAGCTCCAGGTCTAACCTGGTTCCCTCCTCCAGGCAGGGAAAGGGCTGCAGTCTGCTGGCAGCACAAGACCTCTAGATGGGGTAAAATGGGCCACATGGATCCACATCTTCAAACTCTCCGTTCTGTAATGAAGTCTTAAGGTTGCTAGTGTCTACAGGTTCTCATGCCGATTTCTGCTCAAGGAGAGATGAAAACCAGTGAACATTAGCACGTAGTCTGGAGTTTCCATCATTTTTTGTGGAGTTTCAGAACTTAACTTGCAGAAATAAACTTTTAGGGGAGCTTTGAACTGGGAAACTGGACGGAGTGTTGGGGTTTACTGGAAAGGAGCTGTGAAATAGGAAGTAAATAGGAAAGACGGCATCTTTACACACCAGTTCTTTACACACTGTGGCCACTTCCTTTCTTTTAAGCCTTCTTTTCTCCTGCTATTCGCAGTATTCTTTATAATATTTTTAAAGATTTCTTTGGGGAATTTTGTTGTGAAATGGAAAATTTGAGGCTTTATTCCAAAACATGGTTTCTCAAAACTTGTTCTCTTAGAAACCAAGTGGTTTGTGTGGTTTACATTTTCATCACTAGCTGAGACACATTTTCCAAAGCAGAGAACCACACATGCCCACCGGGGTCCTGCTGGCCTTGGCAGCCTGTAAAAGCTCCTTTTTTTTTTTTCCATAACTTTGGATAACTAACACTTAGTTTACCTCATACACACAACATAATTATCCACGGGACTCTGTATGTGGATTTTTAAAACCAATCATGAAGGTTGGAAAGTTGCAGAGTTTTGACTGTTTATTTGATAGTTATTGAAATATCTTGATTTAGTTTCTTAAAGTTTCATTCTCTTTATCTCCATTCTTGCACAGTTAAAAATATAACAACAAACACCAAAGATAAAATAAGAATTTAAGGTATCAGCGAACCTCTGATAGGTCTGCGGAAGTGGAGGGAGGAATAGGACGGGCACCACTGAACAAACAGGGAGAGAAGAGGAGAAAAGCTAAAAATGTCATTCAGTCAGAACCAAGTAATGAATTTGTAATCAGAAGCATCCATTTCAGCCTGGATTCAGCCACAAGTAAGCTGTACAAATTTAGACAAATCATTTGACTCCTGTAAGCCTCTATTTTCTCAGCTGTAAAATGAGAGGTTGGATGGCAATATTGTAAGAATCTATCCAATATTCTCTGATGCCATGAAATCCAGTCTACCAGTCACAGGGAGTAGTAAAAACAGTAAGAAACTCACCAAATTTCCACCCCAAAGTCTTGGCAAGAAGCCAGCCCTCAGCTGGGATTCTGTGGGTAGATGAATTCAATGGTCAGGCCACTGACTTTTTAATCTAAGGGAGAGAGAGACAGAGAGAGAGAGAATTTTCCAAAAAATAATCACACATCCAAGGGAATTTCAAACCTAAATAAGATTGTATGTCTTTCTCAAACTAATCAACAAGCATTATAACTTAGGGCTAATAGATTTGTTTTGAATTGCTGTCTTGGATACAGACATTTAATAAGTTGTTAAACATTATTCCCAGAAATGAATCAGAAAGGGAGAATATCCAATTGCACTTTACTTTAATCACTCTAGTTGAGTATGTTTTACCAGTTAGGCCAAAATTCACAGCCTAAGCCTAGTGGATCTCATAGGACGAAATCAATCCATACAGGATTTGACTTCACTGAGTACAAATGTGCACTAGTGTCTGTAACTACACTGGTTGGCTCTAAGACCCAAGTGGAAAAAGATGCCCAAGTATCCCAGCAAGGAAGAAAAACCAGAAAATTCATAAATTACAGTAACACAAACGCCCTAAAATTTGCACTGGGCCTCAGGCCTTGCTTAAACTTATCAGCATCTGAAAATGTTACTAGAACCTCATTCTTAAATATTTGAGAATGAAATTAACTTATGAAAATTTAGCCACATTTTTCTTTACTTATTAACCTAACCAGGAAGAGTAAGTTGTTTGCTCCTACAATAAAATCATCAAGGTAATCCAATTATATTAGTCGGCTTCTCCTTACTACAACAAAATACCCAAGGTAGCTAACTATAAGAGAGAGGCTTCATTCAACTTCACTTTGGGTGTCCAAAGTCAAATGGTGTAGAGCAGGCAGGCCACATGAGGGCTGCCCCTTAATTGGTATGTCACTTCATGGCACTTGGCTGATGAGAATGATAGGAATGTGAGTCAAGGACAAGAAAGAGTACATCTCAGGCCAGAAGTGGGAGGAGGGATCCTATAACTCCCTCAAGGGCACAAACTCCATGACTAAAGCTCCACCTAGTAAAGATTCCCAGATCCTCCCAATGCCACCACTCTACAGACCAAGCTTTTACATATGGACTATTGAGAGACACTCAGATTGCACCCAAACCGTAGCACCAGTATATCAGTTTGATTATTTTTCATCCTTTCTGTAGACATTTGTTCTAGTGGTGTTTAGTCTGTCCAATGCATATAAAGGAAGATCTATCCAAATGTGCACCATTGGGGGCTGGGGATTTAGCTCAGTGATTAGAGTGCTTGCCTTGCAAGCACAAGGGCCTGAGTTCGATCCCCGGCACCACAAAAACAAAACAAAACAAAACAAAACAAAACAAAAAACAAATGTGCACCATTTTTCCTAGATGAGGGGTGATAGTGATGGACAAATCACAGAGAAATCGTGAGAGAACTTGATCGATTTGAGAGCTGGTCAGGGAATGAGTAAAGCATACTTTTGGATGTGTCTAGATGGGTCATGGAGGCATGACCTTGGATACTCTGTCTGGTCCCTGGCCCCTTCCTCTCTGGTTCTGTCCCTCTGTTCTCCTTCCCGGCCAGCATGAACTGAGCAGCTGTGATCCAACCTGCCCTTCCACCATGATGTTCTTGCCTTGGAGCTAGCTGATCATGGACTGAATCCCCATAAAACATGAGCCAAGCTAAACCTCTCCTCCTTTAAATTGTGAATGTTAGGTATTTTGTACCAGTAAATAGGAAAGGTAACACAGAAGGTTAATTTTTTTTTTGAAGCTCTCCCCAAAATCCTGGAAAAGATTCAACCCAAAAGTGGTTAATCTGAAGAACAAAGAATTTTAGGAATTCATAAAATAAAATGCAGTATTTTATGAGTACAAGAGTATGTGCATTTTCCTGAAGAGATAATTCATAATTTTTAAAGGAGTCTATGATGTAAGCCCTTCCATGAAATCCATATAAAAACATCCTTAGTCCGGGAAGCATTTGGGAATAAGACAGAAACTGCCAAACATAATATCTATGTGAAGGTACCTGGCAGAGGAATACACAAGTGATGATCCTGAAGGATGGCAGAGTCACATCCCGGAATGAACCGTACGGGATGGGAACTTGAATGTGCCCTTCCCCATGGGAAGGACTTGTTGGTCACAGTTTAGAGGTCCAAAATACATTCCTAACATAAACGCAGGATGGATTTTATAAATGAAGAGGTTGACTAAGCTGTCAATGGAAACCGAAAGCTAAGGAGTAGAATGAGGAAATCTTTGAGAACATTGGGCTCATAGGAGGCAAGAGAGTTACTTTATGTTCTGAAACAAAAGATATTTAACCAAAATATATGTAGGTGCAGCATTGGGCTCATGGTCTAAGGGACTGCTTCAATCTAGGACCAAGAAGAAAAGTACTGTACTTTTTAGGAATGAATGACAGTAACTTTGGGCTTGAACTAGAGATAAGATTAAAGATACATAACAGCAAATTTCACACAAGGATTTGAAGTTAGGAAAAAAATCAGTTGCTTTGGTTGTGAATCATGAAATACCAAAGCAGCCATGGGTTTGGCCATGGAAATAGCTCTGCTTCAGCAACACTTAAAATCTTGGGACCAAGGCCAACCCCCATCCTGAAACAATCACTCCGTCTGTCCTGGTTTTAATATGTATGGTGGATTCTTTTAGAGTACATGGGAAGAGGTCTATATACGGGTACTCAGGAGACAAGTGGGAAAGAAAAAGATAATGAAAGATGATGTAATACCTACTCTCTACCTTCAACCATTTGGGACCTTTTGGATTTTCCAGAATGTGAGCACATTTATTCCTCAGCCCAGGTGACATTTTCTCAGAGCAACTGGGAAATAATTGATGAAGATTCTGAAGAAAGACCAAGCTACCTTGCCAGAAGAATGAGGGACTAAAATCTAGAAAACTCAAGTATCAGTGTTCCAAATGAAATCTTAGGCACCAAAACTTGCCAAGGCCCAGCTCCAGTCTATATCTGCTTCCTCTCCACCCTCTCACGCTGTAGCTCCTTTGTCTGCTACTCCAACTACCCTGGTGAATCCTTGCATCCGGATTCTGCTGTATTTGCACGGCCGACCAGCCTCCGCAGGACCAGGCCACACTGCACCTCTCTCTGATGGCTGAGAGCTGCACCATCGATTCTACTCTCCACCTCACAGCAATCTTTCCAGCTCCTGACCAGTTTTCTATCTCTTTCTCTGGGCTGCCCCTGAAGATGGGTTTTCACAAGGCCATTTGCAGCCTTGTGATTTAAATTTCATAGCAAAACTGTGTTTATGTAAGATGACGCTTCTTCATGAAGGAATTTCATATTTGGTCAAAACTGAAAAAGTTTCTTTATCTTAGCTGCCGCCATTCACTGCCATTATATTTTCTTCTGAGTAATTTTACTGCATTTAATTTTGTAAATGTTATTTCAGCTGCTGCAGTCAGAAATAATTAGATCTGCAGGAGCTTTCTCCCTTCACTGCACAGCTGCTTCCTACAATTATGTCATTCACTAGTGCTTGTGATGTCATGGTTTGTTTCCATGGTGATGAATGCACAGTCACGAGTACCTCATCATCTTTCCATTAGAGTGCTGACTTATTTATGGTATTTAGGGACAGCATATAGCTTCTATAAATAAAATGCTCCTATATTGCACACAAATACACTTCTTCTTCATCTGTAACTCTTCCCCCGTGGTTTGCATTATTTCCTACACACACTTTCCTTGTTCTGTATAGAGGGAAAAAAAAGGCTGGTTTAAGAGAGATAAAGCAATAGACAGATGTTAAAACAAATAGATCTAAGACAGAAAAACCACTCATGATATGAAATTCAGAATAGTGCTTCATTCCTACCAAAATTAAGCTGCTCGGAGCCTCATGGATAGCAGGACTTACCAGAATATTTACTGAAAATATTAATTTTACAAATGGCAATTAGTAATATTTTAAATAATCTAGAATTCCTTTTTCTTAGAGCATTAATTACATATCCATAAAGAGACACCTGGACACTTGACACTCTCGTGAAGTAAAACAAGCGCAGATTTCTATTCATTTAAGACCTGAAGATTGATAAACAATACCAGGTCACCCGTTTCAGATCGTTCAATGAATATGGCTCTTTATTCTTGCCACCACCATCCCCCTGCCTTTTCACGAATCCTATTCAGAAGTAAAGCATTTATTCCGTTCAGGGAGATTCTCTCTGGAGGGGAAATAATTTTATCAGTAAGACTCCCTGGTGATCACACTGACTTGGAGCTGCTGCTAATCAGCCTTTTTGACATGGTAGCTTGAATAGCACTTCCCATGATGCCTTGTGATTCTACCTCAACACTTTCCCTTTGAACTCACCATGACTCATAAGTGCCTTTTTCTCCCTTTGTGTGTCTGAAGTTATCCTGCTATTAACTTTAATTGGAAAGGTTCCTTTTGTTCCCCTACTTAGTCAGACACTAACCACTGAACTCCCCAGGCTGAAATTTCAGGGGTAGTAAAAGCAAGTTTTTTAGTAACTCAGGGGAATAAATAATGACAACTCTGATAGCTTTATAGTAGTTAATAGGAAGTTACTGAAAAGGAGGGATGAAAGAATCACATAAATTTGACATTTTAAAGATGTTTTGGTTCAAAGGTCCGGCATGAGATGAAATCTGTGTTCACTTTAGGGTTTGACGATTCCCAAAAAAAAGACTCCTCCAAAATAGAAGTAAAATAAGCCACAGATAAGGAAGTGTGGATTCCAGGAAGATATTTGCATGTGGATCGAAGTAGCTTCCTAGCAAAGAAGCGACTGTGAAGAGAGGGAAGGGTAAGGATTAGAGCAATATCTCAGCTTCGTTGGAGAGCAGTAATGTGAGCACCAACAGGTAGGTATCTGTCCCAAGAGTGCTGTCTAGCTTGGTCCCCAGGGACTCACGCCTGGCTGTCAGGAATGTCCCTGGGAGTAAATCGGAAAGTGCTACAGTTGAATTTCGGGAAGACTTTGGGAGCTCAGGATGCCTTGCCTTGGGGCTTTGGAGCCAAAAGTTCAGGGAAATGGACTCAGCCATCATTTTGGCGTTCTCTGAAGCTCCTGGTAGCCCTTCCAGGCTGACAGACACTGATGCTGTGCAGAGCGATCATCAGTCAGCAACTCAGCCACGCCCGCATGCCTGGCATCCCCTGAATAGGGACTCCTCATTGACATCCCAAGTCTAGCATCCCTGGTGGACATAGACTCCTTCACAGGGATCACAGACCTTGAGAGTAGATTGCAGAAAGCCAAGAAATGAAGGCTTTGGTGTGAGGTGGACAGCAGGGATTTGTGGGCACATCAAAGATATTCTCAAAACTACAGGAACTGTGGGCAAAGGAGTGTTTCACTGGGGCAGACGGAGGTGAAAGCTGTGGAAATGCACTACTCTTGCTGTCTTATGACCACCTATTTGGTAAAAGAGTCCAGTGTATTCTAGGAAAGTGTAGATCACTATATTGGAGGCAAATAGTTTGATGATCATACAGATCACCATGAGACAAAAAACCTCTTTGTGTGTTTATATTTGCTCTCCTCATTCTCCTTACAATCACACTTTTCATAATAAAGTAAACAAATTGAAATGGATCAAAGATCTAAACATCAAGACAGAAACATTAAACCTTCTGGAAGATAAAATAGGTAAAACAATTGAAGACATAGGAGGAGGAAAGGATTTCCTAAACAGAACCCCAATCGCACAGGAAATAACAACAAGAATCACAAATGGGACTACATTAGACTAAAGAGTTTCTGTACAGCAGAAGAGTCCATTAGGAGGGCGAAGAGAAAACCCACAGAAAGGGAAAAAATCTTTGCTAGCTACTCCTTACACAGAAGACTAATATCTAGAATATACAAAGAACTCAAAAAATTAAACTACCTAAAATCAATGACCCACTCAAGAAATGGGCCAGAGAAATGAATAGATACTTCACAGTGGAAAAAATACAAATGGCCAACAAATATATGAAAACACGTTCGACATGTATGGCTATTAGAGAAATGCAAATTAAAACAACTCTAAGATTCCACCTTACCCCAGAAAGAATAGCAGTCATTAGGAAGTCAAACAATAACAAATGCTGGTGGGGCTGTGGTGAAAAGGGAACCCTCCCACACTGTTGGTGGGAATGGAAACTAGTACAACCATTATGGAAACAGTATGGAGATTTCTCAAGAATGTGAAAGTAGAAATCCCATATGACCCAGCCATTCCCCCACTAGGTATCTTTCCTGAAGGGCTAAAGACATCATACTACAGAGATACTTGCACAACAATGTTTATAGCAGCACAATTTGTAATAGCTAAATTCTGGAAGCAACCCGTATACCCATCAAAGGATAAACAAAATATGGTATCTATACATAATGGAATACTATTCAGCTATAAAGAATGACAAACTAGAGTCATTTGTAGGAAAATGGATGGACCTGGAAAATATAATGTTGAGTGAAATAAAACAGACTTGAAGATAATATACAAAGGAGAGGAGTACTAGAAAGAAAGAAGGGGAAAAACAGAAAGGCAACAAAGGAAAGAAAAGGGAAAGGGAAAATATGGAAAATTAAGACTAAACCTGCTCTAATTAGGGAGGGAGGGAACAGAGGGGAGGGGCGGGGAAGAGGGGGGAGAACCAAGATGCATCATGTACAGGTACAAAATAAATGTGATGAATGTAACCATTATATGTAAAATGTACCAATACATGTTCTTGGTTTAAAATAAAAT
>PVJO010030165.1:0-15841 GCA_004026905.1 Hystrix cristata
TTTTAGTCAGAATGAGAAAAGGTTGTTTTGCCCAAGAGCTTGTCAAAATGATTCCGGCTGGTATAATCCGAGTGAATTATTTTACTCCATATATATTGCAGAGACAGACATCCAGCTGAACAAGGAACTGACAGTAGTGGCATAAAGTAATCTATGTCGCGTGACCTTAACGAGTCTTGTTCCTAGACCGTTCAAACATTGATTAGCATGTTGATATGAAAAGACTGGATGAGTTGTTACAAAAGAGGTTTAAATTCCTTAAGATAAGCCACCTTTCAGTAGAATTTAATCAAGATTCTTATTTGAAACACATTACTGAAAACTCACTATCAAAGTACTGATCATTCTTATGTTTCATAATTAACCCACTACAAAACATGTAACCTAAGATGACTCTTCGTCAATATGGACTTTCTCTTTTTAGAAAAGATAAACTGAATTTTATCTCTCTGGTTACCTCTAAAATATTTTATTAAAATTGTCAATTTTGAGCAAAATTTTTTCTCCCTCCTAAAAAGCATCCTGTCATTAACATAAAATTTGTCAAAGATCCTATCTGTAGACTTCACTAAACAAATCAGAACTTTGTAGTTGCTTATATAGCCAAAGAAGTCTTGCCATGTAAGTGAAAGGGTTTGTGTGCACTTTTTTTTTTTTAATTTTAGTGGTACATTTCAGATATACCTAATGATTACATTCATCATAGGAAATTTGTATCTGTGCATGATATAGCTTGCTGCTGCTTTTTTTCCCACTCCCCTTCCCTCCCTTCAACTCCTCTTCCTCTCCTTACAAAAGCTTTGTTTCCATTTTTTCCTTCTAGTCTCTTTTTTTTCCTTGTCCCTCCGTTCCTTTCCTCCTCTCCCCTCCCTGGTTCCCCTTCTCATTTGAAAAATTTCTTCCCTTTCTCAATAGAATACATTTTAGTCCTTATTTACACTCTCAGTTTCTCACACTAGAGAAACAGTGTGGTATTTAAACATGTGCGTCTGACTTATTTTTCTAAAGAGTATGGATCTCAAGGGGCGTCCATTTACCTAGAAGTGTCTCAAGCTTATCGTTTTCTATGGCAGAGTAGTACCACTGCTGTTTGGGCTGGCGAGGTGTTTTAGGTATATTCTGCGTGGGTTGCAAAGTCATTTGCTTGGCAAGCCAATTCTCTGGTATTTTCCTGGAGTATTGACTGTTGTAGCAAAATGACATGAACTATGTGTCCCATAAATAACAGAGATTTATATGCCACTTATCTGAGTCAGGGAAGCCCGAGATCAAGGGGCTGGCACATTCAGAATCCAGCAGGGGCCTCTTTCCGGCTCGCAGACGGCCCTCCTGCTCTCACATGGTAGCAGAAGTAGGGGACTCTCTCAGGTCCCTCTAAGCCCGTTCCTCAGCGGTCTACGCTCTGACTTAATCACTTCTGCACACTTCTACCTCCTAACACCATCGCATGGGTCATTGGTTTTCAACATGTGAATTTTGGAAGAACAAAAGCATTCTTATCACAGCAAGATATTTAAGTGTATTGTGTATCTGAATAGATTTTAGCCATTAACATTCCTGACTTATTACCTTAGCATAACTTCAAGTGAAGCTACTTCATCTTTCTAGTCTCATTTTACCTTTGTTTTGGTAGTCTCTTGCAAAAATTGGATTTGAGGATTTAATCTAGACTGTTTCATCTTTTACCCTGTAACAGGCTGAGCTGTTTCACAGTCTTTGCTCTATGAAGCAATGAATGCATTAACAGGGCATTTCTTTCTTTCTTTTTTCTGTTATATCTCTTTTAGAAGAGAAAAATGAACTTGTAATTAAAGTTATAACTAATTGTACATTTTTCTTTATGGAAGTAATTAAACTGACATAGAAAATTTAATAGGGATAACTTCCCTATTATGATAGGAAAACATATGAACATGGTATTAACCAAAAGAATTTCTGTGCTACCATTGGTGCATTGAGAAGCATACCTGTTCGGCTTAACTGGAAAAAGAGGAAACTTCAGGGCAATGGGAAGAGAGGTCATGTAAAAGTTTTTAAAAAAGAAGTAATGGGGATTTTTGAATTAAAAATGTGGGGAAGAAAAAAAGAAGCAAAATTACCTCCATGCGAGGCGTAATTAACCTTCCACTACTCTTCCACATTTTTTCTCTACTGATGCAAAGGGTTCACCATACTCCATTGAACCTGCGGATGTATATTTGGTTCATTTTTTATTGATAGCCCTAAGAGCATAAATTTCTAGGTAGTGGGGAGACATCTAAGTAATATCCACCGAGTCTAGAAAAATAATAATCGCGTAATAACACAATTAAGTTCAAATCTTTGCCATTTAATTTTGTTCATGTCTAAGAAAGAAAGGAAAGTGAAAAGAGATAATACAGCAAGGTAGTTAAGCGGTGAACTGCTTATTTAAAATCCGTCCTTGTTTTTTCCAGCTGTTTGACTTTAGGCAAGTTGAGTAGTCTAGCCTCCCTACGTGTTGGTTTCCTCATATTTTAATACATAGCATAGGACATACTACTAACAAGTGTGCTGGGTACATAAAAATACTCAGTATATGTTAGATAAAAATCATTGTATTAGACAAACTGTGATAGGTACTAATAGGGAAGGAACAATGGGCCACATGGAGAATTGAATCTGGTTTTACCATTTTGCTTTAATTTCTTCGTTGTCAAATAATTTGCAGAACTGTACCTCTCAAGTTTGATGTGACTTGTATATTGAAATCCATTGATGCTTTTCCATCACATGTAAGATCCGGAAAGAAATGTAATGTATGTTTTTAAATTTATTAAAAAAAATACATTTTGATGTTTACCAGTTATCAAGGTTCTTTGAGATGAATAGGGCAGATTTACTCTGCATAAGAGAAAGGTGAGACTGCTGGGGAGTTTACATTTATGCTTTGGATTTGACAGAATGCAGTGCGGGCTTCAGCCGACATTTATGGTTAAAGTGGTGATCAACGGTGCTCTGAGCAAAGGAAACAACACCAACTCTATTCTAAAGTTCTTTACTGGGAGTTTCGGGTGGGTAAATTAAAAAAAAAAAACAAAACCCTATTATTTTCAATTTAATAAAACAATGCCAGTAACCAATCTACCTTTGTAAAATACTGAATTGCAGCTGTCTTTTGCTTTTATGCTTCCCTTTTGGCTAATCCTTTGGCTCAAATGAATGAGTGTAAGAGTGAACTTCTAGTCACCTGAGCTTTACATTATCTTCAACAGGCAACCTGAGGACCATTACCTAGGAAGCAGTTCATTATTCATTTCTTTTGAGCAGTTGCCCAAATGAAACAATGGTGTCATACATTATTTTAACATGCGGCACAAAAGATCCCTGCTTACTAAACAATTCTGAGTTCCACTGAAGGATTTGGGCCCTCTTCCAACTATTAGCGTAAAAAACTTACCTACATCAGCAGAAAGCAAGTATTTAATGCAACTCCATAATAAATTTGAGGATCCTTGCCCTAAATACAATTTTTTTAAGCTTCTACTTTATCATTCTGCCTTTTTCCCAGAGTCTGCTGCAGCATTTTGGGAAATATTATGCTGACTCGAAACAAAATTAGGAGGACAGATGTGACAGGAATTAAATGTCTTTAGTTCCGAGAGTGGCCAGGGCTGCTGTCTCCCATAATTGCCAGAAGCACCTCAGAGGCAGAGTGAGGAGCAGGTGGTGGCTGCTGCTTGCCGTCTAGCTCTCCCCTGCTTGCTCGTGTGGCTGGAAATGGGAGCAAAATGCACCCATCAACTGCCTTCCGAAATAATACCAAACAGAAAGTTTCCTAAATAATACCAAACACTAAGCATCAAAAGAGTATGGACTGGGGAATATTTTTAACTTTCTCTTCTAAGATTTTTTGACAACTGTAACTTTTATTCCTGGGTACCTTCTTTAAGCCTGATATGGAGAGTGAGAAGAAGATCAGCGCTTGGTGAAAGGGCAAAATGCTTGTGGTGTCGAGGGCCCAGGACCCTGAAACACATGCCTGGGTGTCTACTTCACCTTGGCCTCTGAGATCACAGGGGGTTTATTTTCAGATATGTTACAGACAGGTAGTCTTGCCATCACAAATGACTATCTAGTCAAGCAGAGGCTATTGAAAAAAAAAAGATGTCTGAGTAATATATGTTGATAAATAATACTCTTTACAATCCAGGGCTTTTCACTGATGGTGGGATGTGAGGATTAACTGTGCAATAACTAAACTGGAGAAAAAGATCAAAATTTCCTAGTTCTATATTTAAATGGAAACTACCAAAGGCCTTTATTATTGTGATTCTCATCGCCCAAAATAGAATTCTGCTCTTAAAGTCTCAGAGCGTTGGATTTACTTTAGAGCAGACCTAAATCATCAGTCTCAGCACAAACGCAGCAATCCGAGGCGGGGAGCTCACTGTGCCTGTGAAGAAGTTACACGGACAACTCAATAACGGCGCATTTCTCTGGCATCGTAGCCTCGGAATTTACGCAGCATGTTCCAGTTCCTCTGCCCAGTCGGTTGGGCCGCAAACCTGCTATGTCCGCACGAGAGAAACACACTTCACTTTACTTGCAAGTGCCATTTGGTATAAAATGTCTCCTGTTCCACTGTAATCTTTGCTGAAAATTTCTTGAGAGGATATTGTTGATGAGGTCTCTTCCTTTGATAATCAAATTAGGAATTATTTAAAATCGTTTTTCACTGAAGGAAATTTATCTGATGAAAAGCTGAGAACAAAATGAGTTATCCTGGGTTGCTCCTTGAGCACAGAAATATAGTGAAGAGAGATAGGTGGTCTTTCGATGTATTTCTTCTATGTCAAGATGACTCCAGATGAATTATTTGTTCTACATAGCAAAACACATTTCTCTATTGGTAAAACTGTGTCATGAGAATCCCGCATCTTCTCTCTCGTTAAGTTCCGTCTTATGGAACTTCTCTCTTGTTGTTCCATGTTATGGTTTAGATCTAAAATGTCCACCAGAAGGCTCGTGCTGTCAGAGGCGGGACCTTTAGAAGCTGATTGGATCATGGGGGTGCTCTACTCATCAGTGGATTAGTCCATTGATAAATTCATAGCTAAGTGTGCCAAGAGGAGATGTGGCATTGTCAGAAGACACGGGTCACTGGGGGCCTGACCTGGAAGGGTGTATTCTCATCGCCATCTCCTCTTTTCCTCTGCTTCCTGGCTGCCAGAGGTTGAGCAGCTTTTCTCCACCCATGTCCTTCCACCACGCCATTTCTCCCTTGGAGCTACCAACCACAGACACCACTCACTGAAAACTGTGAGCCAGGTGAACTTCTCTTTTAAATTAGGAGTGTTGGATGTTCTGTCCAAGAGACAGGAGAGTGACTAATACATTCTGACACATCAAGAATTTCATACTAGGCAAATCCTTATGTTAATAAATTTTTACTTCAGATTTGTTTGTGTGCTAGTGATTAAAGATAGGCTTTAGGAAAGCAGAGGATTTTTTTTTTTGTGATTTCTTCTTTGTGTGATTCAGAATAATGACTGGTAAGTAGTAAATGCTCAGTTTGTGTGAATGGATGACCCACTGAATCAGTGAATGAGTATAAAAGATTCAAGCTAAACATGAACTTTCTTCCATAGAGGTGTGATGGTCAACATGGTCAATAGCTTTCCTTATTCCAAGTTAAGGGGCACTTTAGTATCAGTACCTATAATGGATAACAGAAAATTTATAGATTGCTCCTTTGTTTGAAAAAATTCTTGGTGACATTTTTGTTCAGCATTGGAAAATACATTTAATATAATCACTATGTCATTGGACTTTTTTCTATATGGAATTTCTGTGTTTGAAAATTTTCAAAATTATAGTCAATTTGATAATATAAAACTTTTCTTCTTAAAAATTAGTTTTAAGTGATACTATTGTGTTCCTCAGAATCAAAATGAAGAAGTCTTCCCCTATATAAGTTTGCATTTGGTATTTAAATAAAATTCACTAGCTCAATTATGCATTCGTGAACAAATGCATTTGTTGAGGACTTGCAAAATTCAGATCATTAAAGGCAGGAAATGAAAAGTCCAGATGTCCTTGCTCTGGGCATTCACAGTCTAGTAGGGGAAAGAATAATCGCAGCTAGTGAGTTAAATGTATTAGCTGGACAATGTGGGAATGGGTAAGAGAAGAATCAAATTTAAACCAGGGAAATAGTAGAGCGTTTTCTTTCACAGGAGTTGATGGTTTAGTTGTTTCTTTTAAAGAAACATGGATGAACCCAGAGGGCTTTTCTAAGCCAGTCCACACATAGAAAGACAAATCCACATTATTACAACAAAAATGTTGGCTGTAGAACAAGGATGACAGGTTTTCAAGAAGGAGAAAGAATTCAGGAAAATATGGAGAGTACAAAAGGCATGCTAAGTAATTTTATGTAAGTGATAGTAGTGCATGAATGTCAAGAATTCTCATACATACAGCAGATATTTGTGTGGTAGAAAGGGGAGAATGGAAAGCCTAGAAATGAAAATATGTATTTACAACCAATTAACTATCAGCAAAGATGTGAAGAGCACGAGTGGGGAAAGAACACTCTCTTCAGTAAATGATGCTGGAAAAACTGGCTGTCCACATGTAGAAGAATGAAACTACACCCTCATCTCACAACATTTTAAAAACTCAACTGAAAATGTACTTAAAAGTTAATAACTGACACTATAAAAATACTTGAAAACAGGGGAAATGATATATTACTTCAATCTAGGCAATGATTTTTTTGGACATGATCCCCAAAGTGCATGCAACCAAAGCAAAAATAGAAATGAGATTATATTGCACTGAACTGCACAGCAAAGAAACAATCATCAGAGTTAAGAGATAACCTATAGAATAAGTAAAAAAAAAATCTTCAAAGTATACACATGACAAGTATTTAATATGTAAAATATATAAGGAATTCAACTCAAAAACAAGCACCCCCAAAATAAGTAAAGGAGCCAATAGACATTTCTAAAAGTAAGCCATACGTAGGGCCAATAGCTCTATGGAAGAATGCTCAATATCACTGATCAACTGGGAAATGTGAATTAAAGCCACAATGAGATACATACCCATACTCCTTAGAATGGCCATTATCAGGAAGAAGAGACCTAACAAGTGAGAGAATGTGGAGAAAAGGGAATCCCTGTAAACTGTTGTTGAGAAGGTAAATTAATGCAGCCATATGGAAAGCAGTATGGAAGTTCTTTAAAGAACTGAAGATAAAACTGCCATCTGATCCACCAGCCCAACTTCTGGATATATTGCCAAAGGAAATGAAATCAGTTTATTGAAAGAAAAATAACGTATATCACAATACCCAAAATGTGGAATCAACCAAAGTTTCATTAACAGATGAGTGGACAAGAAAAGGTGGTATGTTTCATGTATACCAAATTGAATACTAATCAGCCTTTCATAAAAGAAAATGTTTTTATTTGTGGCAACATGGATGAACCCAGAAGACTATAGATACTATTATAATCCAGGCCACGCATAGAAAGACAAGTGCACATGATCTCACTTATGTGTGTAGTGTGAAAACAATCAGACTTGATTTTGACCTCCTCTCAGTCAATAATAAAAAGTCAAATCTTTGTCATGATCTTTGCTCAGTGGGTTTTCCTCTTAATGTGGCGCTGATGATCTAGAGCCCTGTTCACCTAATAAGGGTGTAGTGAAGAGTCTGGCAGGATGATCTTGTGACAGGCTCACTATATTCCACCTGGCTTTGGTAAAAATCATGAATTCCCTTTCTGAAACAATTCATCACATTTTAATTAATTTCTCTCTGCAAGGCTGGAGGAAGTACATGTTACTTTGAAGTTCATTCTGCCAACTTGAGGTTGACTGATGCCTCCATTTTCCTTGAAAGAGTAATGAACATACTCTTTTATGTGCTGTATGACTTACAGTAACTAATATATGCAGCAGGTGTACAAATCATTTGCAAGACTTAAGATTGGTGCTAATAATAGCATAACCTGCAGAGGATATCAGGACATTCATTTTCAGTCTTTGAGATCAAACAAACAAAGATCAGCAACACTAGCCTCAACCTCTAACATTTTGCTCTGCACACACACAAAGCCCCAGATAGACTTTAGAAAAATTGAATTTAGGCATGCGGATTTTGATCAGCCTGATTACTGGCTAAGTATGTAACTGAGAAAAATATGTGGTCTATGCCTTTGTTTCTTCATGTCTAAAATACAGTCATTGGGAAAAAAAAGTTTAAGATTCCTTTCATATCTAAAATTCTTTTCAGAATTTTTATAAAAGATGGGATGGAGGATGACTTATCAGTTAAATGAGGCTACTGAATTTTAGAAGGATTATTAATTACCAGTCAGTTGCTTATAAATCAATTAAAATATGAGACTTTGGGCAGTACTTGGGATACATTTTTCAGATGTTTGTAATTCCGTCTAAATTGGGCATACACAGGAACTGTGAAGTACTATGTGGACTTGATTCGGTGTATGACTATTTTTTCTACTACTAATTCTACCTTAAGCATTATATAGTGTGAGAAATACTTAAAGGGTGATCGGAAGCCTAAGTGTTGGAACAGGTGGGATCAGCAGAAGCCTAGATATAAAAAGTGGCTCATGACAAGGAGGGAGAAGGTGAACAGCCACTGGGACATTTTAGGTGAGACCTTCTGTCACGGTTATTGCCACCATCAGCTAACTCCCTTGACATTAACAGTTAACGCGCCAGGCACTATGCAAAGCACACTGCATTTAAACCTCACAGGAGCCCAGTGGGGTACAGATTTTGAGGCAAGTCCACTAATTTGCAAATGGTAGACCCAGATTCCATTTCTGATCTTTGGGCTCCAGAATATGTGCTCTCAGTCCCTTTACCACTCTGTCTCAATTGCGCCATTCTGTTTCCTCTGCTTTATCTACACCATGTATATTTTCCATCTCCAGTTTCGGTCTCCACACACAGATTTCCACATTGTGAAACTCTTCCTGTTTCCAATAAGTCAACAGCTTCAAGATAAAAAAGTAGTGGGTTGTTCACTTTGCCTTCCTGCTAAGAAACCTTGTTATCCGACCAAAAAACTCATGGACTAGGAGTCATATTCTTGCTTCCTGACATGCACACTTGAATATCATGAGTTTTGAAAAATATATATATAATACACATTAATAAATTAATCTGAATTTTAACCTATACTGTTCTTTGTCAGTGATTCTTAACATTTCTAGGGTCATGCAGAACCGAAGTAGAAGCTAAGAAATCTCTATGCAAAAAGAAAGACAGTGATGCACATGAACAGAATTTTCATACAATTCAATGAAGTTGGAATATCAAAGCCCTTCCTGGAGTCACAGGTTGACAAGGACACCTGATCCCTGGCTTCAGCTTTATTTACTCACCCACAGTAACATGGCTAGTACTGTAAACTTATTATATTACTCTCTGAAAGACATTCAACAATGAATGAATACATGGAATAAAGGGCAATGTATACTTTGTGGTTTGAAAGGCCACTTAGCACCTTCTTTCCATTAGTGTTTGACCTTTCTTTGCTGCCCTTCTTTACAGCAGGTCGGCTTTACTGAGTGAGTGGAATTAAAAGGACAGGCTCTAATTGTATCTGTAGGGAAAGATCAGAGTCTAACCCTGAATTTCCCTTACTTAGTCTAATATCTCTTGAAGGAAACTAAAGAACTGCTGCATTAAAGAAGGGTCAAGGTGAAAAGTTAGTTAAATGATTATATTGCAACACAGTCATTAATTTTAAAATAATTGTGAGGAAGACCCATGGCACCCTATAAAGCAGAAAGTGCTTGGATACATCATTTCCAGGGCCAAGTTTCTTCCTGGAATGGGTGGCTCAGTAAAGTAATTGTGTTCATTTGATTTGCATTATATCAAACTTGCCAGAACACTTTAACTTTTATTTGGTTCTTGGGACAATATGAATTCCATGTTTTAGATCTGAGGCATACTTAAAATCCAGGCTTATATTTTAGGTAAAATTAGGGCTGCAAATGACAGACTCACATGAATAAACATATCTAGTTAATTAAATGAATTTCTAAGCTGTGTATCTGCTGTTTGGTAACATGAGCACAACTTTATGTTATTTTATTAAGGATAAGTGTCTTGAGACTTTTATCCTTCTTTAAAACATGAGCATAAATATGTGTTTCTGTGAGATTAAAGCATACATTTAATGTAACAGTGATTTAATCCTTCATTGCTAGCTTCTTTAAGAAAAAACAGTGAATAGTGTTAGTCTAAGGATGCTAGATTTAGTTCCTTGAAGTTGTGCATAATATATAACAGTTTGCATGTTTGTCCATGACATAGAATTACCATTATGAGGTATGTAGATTTGATACCCAATTGGGGGACTGCAAGTAAAGTAATGAATAAAGCTGAAAAGGCCCATGGTTTAGTATCTTTGAATGTATTATAAGTCTGCTTAATTTATCACCATCGAGCATTTATTTCACTCTTGCTTTGTGGAAACAAGGCGCTGGCAGTTACGGTCATTGAAAAGAGAAAAAAGCAAAGTTGCTAACAGAGCACATCTCAGCTATGTTGGGAAGGTGTTTTCCTGCAAGGCAGAGAGAGCGCTGAAGGACCGGGAGACCCCCGCCTAGTAAGGGATTCAGAGTCGTGTCACACAAGTAGCCAGCACCTGGACTTGACCAAGAAGGAACTGAATTTGGTAAAAATGTAAGACAGAAAGGGCATTTGAGTTGATCAAAGGACATATCCAAGGCAGAAGGATTGGACAGCGTGGGAGGATTTTCAGGAAGGACCCATCTGATTTGAACCTTGATGTGGATTGTCAAGAGTGACATAATAGAAATTAGAAAAGCTGTCTAGGATATAAGGTGAAAGTCCTTGAATTTCTGGCTTAGAACCTCATAGTTTATCTGACAGGCAACATTAGAGGTCTTTCTTGGGAAGGGAGGATATCATGAAAATAATAATACCTGACAATTGTTGAACACTTAGTAGGTGCTAGGTACTCTGCCAAAATTTTTGCATATTATTTATCTCTTACAGGAGTTGTTTTAAAGTAGACTATTATCCCTCCTTAACAGGTGAAAAATGTGTGATGTAGAAACACTGAACAATTTGCCCAAATCACAAAGATAATGTAATATGTGGCAAAGACAGGGTCAAAACCCAGTTATTTTGAATCTAGAGTCTAACTTTTAAAATGCTATTCCTTTATTTGACAGCTGCCTTAGGAAGTACATATATGAATAATTTGTTTTTATAACTGGATTTTTAAACTCACAAAAGGCAAGCCTTGCTGGGTGTGGTGGCGAACGCCCGTAATCCCAGCGCTCGGGAGGTCAAGGCACAAGGATTGCCATGAGTTCTGGGCCAGCCCAAGCAACACAGAGTTCAAGACCAGCCTGGACTACACAGTGAGACTCCGTCTCAAAAAACGAAAAACAAACAACCCCTCAAAACAAAACACAAACAAACAAAAGAACCTTGCTTTCTCATTATTGAGTCTATTCCACACTGCCTTAACTAGATACTAAATATAGTGTCACTCAAAATGAAATTGTCAACTAATATGGAAAGCTCACTTGTGGTTTTTTTTAATGATACTTCATTGCTTTCACTGTTTGAGATTGATATTGCTGACTTAAACTGCCTCTGTTGCAATAAATTATATTTGAGTGCTTTCTCTTAAAATCAAAAATAATTAGAAAACTTGGTAATAGCCTGTGCTTCTGTGTGTCTGCGAAGAGTTAGATTCAGAATCTGTGTGTATCACCCAGTTTTTAATTCTCTATGTGGCCATATGCCCCGAGGCAGAAATGACCTGATATGTGATAATGTGAATTGGGCAAATACAGCGTTAATCTGTTTCATGTGTAGTAAATGTAGTTCTGCCAAAATTGGAAACTGTTTGACTGGTACTTCATAATCTAAGAAACGTGTTTTATCCCCCGGACCCTTGACTATTGGAAAGATTGCTTCGGTTTTCCCCTTTGTAAAATGGCATCTTCTATGTAGCATACAGTTAAGTCCATTTTATTACACTTATAAAGCCATGTTTCTAACTAGAACCACTTTGAAACCAATGATGAAAGCTATTTCAGAAGTTTAAATTGGCATTAAATATCCATCAAGTTTTAAATTGGTGATGGAGACAATTTCTTTACTTGCCCCATATGAACTTTGATCCTCACAGATGAAAGGCATTTGAAGTAAATGCTTGATAACCTTTCTGCTTCCTCCCGACTCTGCTCCCTCTTTTCATGGTTTGATGTGTGTGTGGCAAAATGAACCCTGAATTTTGAAAGACCTTCATACAGAAAGCATCATTAGTACTGTGGCACACTAGAATCTTGAATGTTTTAATAGAGTTTAGGTAAGTTGATGAATTGTAATGTGATGCTGTCAAGGTTATAACAAAAATGTTTACCTTAGTTAGAAATATTTTGGAGAAAAAAGTTCTAAATGCTACATCCTATTAGAGATCTGGTATTCAACTTTAATGTATTTTGAAATGCAGAAGCTGAATCATTTTACAGAAGAATATACTTTTAGGAAAAGAGGAACCTTCCAAGGATACTCTCATCGTGGTTATTAAGGTCATAAAAGGCTTGTGAACCTCTGACATTTACAAACTGATCACCTGGGTGATCTTTCAGTGACCCTCCCGGCGCTGCTGAGGTTAGATTGGAGAAATGAGGTACATGGTTTTGATGAGCCCGACGTCTTGGCTGTATCCCTTCTGCTATCATTGGCCCTTTATTTTTCGCCTGGGAGAAATGTGTGCTCTTTGGCACCTCTCTGTGCTGACACTGAAGTTTCTGCCCAAAGGTCTTAGGTAAAGAGAAATGGAACAATTTTGAATTTTACTTTCACTTGATTTCAGGGAAGATTTATAACATAAAACTATCAAATGAATTATAGCATATGCAAAACCCTTATATTGAATATAGAATTAATTTATGTATGAATTAGATTATGTCTAAATGGTTCAATTATAAGTTAAATGAATCCTTGTTATTTCAATCAATCATTAGAGAATCTGCTCACTCTTTCTGGTCTTTATTGGTTCCACTTTCTTTTCTTAGATCCATCGTATGTGCAAAAAGGAATCAGAAAGGGAAGATTTTGCATTTGTTTCATAATGGCATATGGCTATTTCGAGCACAGCATCTAAATGATATTTACTGATGCCCTTTATGTTGGGCACTGACGTATGTATTACCTAATTCAATGCAGCAATATTTTGAAGCTGGAATTTTAATCTCCATCTAATCAATAAAAATACTAACACTTTGAAATACATGATTTCCTATATTTGCCAGATAGTGAGTCCTAGATGTCTTTCACTACATGCGTTGGAATATCTTGATTTCTTAGTTCTAAGACTTTGCAATATGCAACTTTATATGAGTTGCACAGAGTAATAGTGGATAATAGGCATATAGAGCAAATGTGTGAATACGAAAAAGTATTTAGCTCATGTGTTGAGCATTTATAAGAATGCATACTAATCTCATGTATGATGACATTTTGTAGGAGATTTTTTTTTTATTAATGCTGTTATTAGCAGAGGCAAAATTTAAATAGCTTGAGTGTGGTCTGACTTTCAAATCTCCACCCCATAAACTGGAATGTTATGTATGGAGAATCAATATGGTAAAGAGAAAATTTAAGTATTAGAGAATGTTCATTTTTCTTTAATTTACATCATTTGTTGAAAGGTATAACTTGATCTTATGACTGTTGTTGTTCAGTTTGACACTGGAATCTTGGTTCTCTGGATTTCAGTTTGTGATATCTCAACAATGAAATGTCACATGCCCAAAGGGCTGCTTTACTTTCCTAAGATCTTATATGCAGACTGCTCCAGAGTTCCGTTTGAGATGTTAATCCTTCACCACATTTCACTTACCCTCAGTTCCTTGCCGTGGTTTATCTGTACCGTTCCTGGGCTAATATGGTTCTAGACTGGCACCGCAGGCATCACCTGAAGCAGAAACATCTTCGAAGTGGAGCCCACCAATCTCGAGTTTTTAAAATGCTGTCATGATTCCAAAGCACTCTAACACTTGAGACCTTTGTCCTAGGAAAGGGCCAAAACAGTGGTCCACATTTTGAGCAGGTAGTTCTGTGGTGTGTGACATTTAGCTTCTATGTACTATTGTCATCTTGTTGACTACAGCTTGTTTCTGAATGTTTATTTATCACTGTTGAGAAAGGAATATGTATTACGCCAGAGTACTCTGCACAAGGAGAAAAGACACAACTATTCCCAAAAGGAAAAAGCAAACAAAAACAGGACAGTTAAAACATACTGGCTCTCTTAAGCACATCTTAAATTTTCCATTCACTCCACCTCTTTCCCTATCTGCTTTAAATTCAGCATTATTTATTCTTTCAGTCATTTAGGCGTGGGTGCACACATCCATGTGATTTTCATCTCCCTCATTATCCACCTCAGTTGATCAGCTGATTTTTCAGTTTAGTAATTCTGCTTCCAAAATGCACTGGAGACCACCCCTCCTCTTTTCAACAGTCACCTGGTGCTTAGGTCATGGCTCTGCCTCCTTCAATCATCAGTTTCCTCCATATTTCTTAACGTAAATGTAACTAAAATATTGGTCTGACTTTATCTCTTTTCTGCAAACAAAAACCAAATGAAACAAAATAATTTTCTTCTCTCATGAAAGCCAAATATCTTATACTGGCTAAAACTTCTCTCTAATGCGATTATAATCTATATTTTTTGCCCTATCTCCCTTTTGAAAAGAAATCATGTCTTGTAATTACATTGAGATTTGAGCGCATATCCTGCTTTGTTTTTTTTCTTTTGTTTTTTCCTGTTTTACTGTTATTTAGCTGTTCTGTAGTTTACCCCACTTATGTGTGCTGTCATACAACATGATCATAGAATATAACTGCTAAACTCATTTGTATTTTTTATGAAAAGAATTATACATGTAATTGGAGTAAACTTGGAATAAATACAAAATACATAGGACAAAGTAATGCTACAGTGTTAACATATCACTTCTGTGTTCTTGATCCAATCACTGGTCATCTTTCTCTGCATTTTTCTGTAGTTGTAACCATTTTTGTATTCAGTTTCAGGTAGTGCTTTTTATAAAACATTTTATGCTATTAAAATTTTGCTTTTGAATGATTTTGTTTACTCCAAAATAAATAGAGGGTCCCTATGGATATTCCATAATTTATTTATTAACTGCTTTTTGATGTAGCCTGAGGGCTGTTTCCTCTCATGGGACGGAGGAGTGACCATTATAAATATTAGTCCAAGGTATTACAAATTGTGCTGCTATGAACATGGTTGTGCATATATCACTGTGATATGATGATTTTAATTCTTCTGGGAAGATACCCAGCAGAGGAATAGCCGGGTCAAATGGAACCTCTAGTTGTAGTTTTCTGAGGAATCTCCACACTGATTTCCACAGTGGTTGGACCAGTCTACATTCCCACCAACAGTGTTGGAGGGTTCCTTTTTCCCCCGCAGCCCTGCCAGCACTTGTTATTGGTTGATTTCTTGATAATAGCTATTCTTTCTGGAGTGAGATGGTATCTTAGTGTTGTTTTGATCTGCATCTCTCGAATGACCAATGATGTTGAACATTTTTTCATATATTCATTTGCCATTTTTATTTCTTCATCTGAGAAATGTTTATTCATTTCAGATGCCCATTTTTGGATAGGGTCTTTAAATTTGGGGGGGTTGATCTTTTTGAGTTCTTTATATATTCTGGATGTTAGACCTTTGTCTGAGGGACAGCTGGCAAAAATTTTCTCCCAGTTTGTGATTTTTCGCCCTACTCTATTAGTAATTTCT
>PVJO010030166.1:0-15838 GCA_004026905.1 Hystrix cristata
CTTTGTATCCAGCTACGCAACTGAATTTAGTTATTAAATCTAGAAGTTTTTTGGTGGAATTCTTGGGGTCTTCTATGTAGAGTATCATGTCATCTGCAAATAATGATAGTTTAACTTCTTCCTTTCCTATCTTTATCCCTTTTATTTCTTTCTCTTGCCTGATTGCTTCAAGTGCCTTACTTTGCTTTATTGCTTACTATCAGCATTTGTATGTTCCCTGTCCTTGTTCTTTATCCTTCAGTCACTTTTCATTAACTGTCTTAGTTGCTTTTCCTTATCGCTGGAACAAAATACCCAAAGATAAAGGAGGAAAGGTTTATTTATCTCACAGTTTGTAGAGGTTTCAGTCTATAATCACCTGGCTCCAAGGCAAGGTGGACTGGCAGACAGGCATCACAGAGGAGAAGCCATTCACAGCAGTGAGGCAGTCAAGGAGCCACAAGCCACAGTAACAGCTTCTTTCTGCCCCTTTTATATTCTATCTAGGCTACCTGGTTTAGGGTGTCTGCAAAACCCATCAGTGGATTAGTTATCGTACACCCTTAATCCCAGCAACACACACTCTAGATCCAGCTACCTCTGAAAAATCCCCATCTATGACTGCATGAGGCTTTGAGGGGACATTTAGACGAGAACCATAACACCAACTATTGTTTATTCTTTCTTGAAAATACTCTTAGTCTGCCTCTTACCAACTCACTACTATCATTCTAAGTCAAGCAATCATTTCTTTGTGGTAGTTGCTGAAATTGTTTCCTGACTGGACTATCTATAAGATATGTGTTTGATACAGTAATGGACATTAGTCAAATCTGTAAATGTAAGATGAGATTAAATCATGAAGTATATAGTACTTAGAGCTCTGAAATCCTCCACGATCTTCTGTGTGGTATGCTTCATGGTCTAGTTTTATTTCACATTTACAAATTTTTCTGATGTCAAGGAATAATAATTGTTTTCATTTCTTAGTGTGTGTCCATTACTATATTAAACAACTTACAGATTTTCTTTTCCCCCTGAACAAATTTGCGATGCAGGTGTTATTCATTCTATCTCGAAGGTAAAAGAAATTGATTTTTAGTGGGAGGATTTGCTTCAGATCCTGTGTTATATTTAAACATGTTACAGTGTCAGGTCTTTATCTCCTAATCCTTCCAACCCAAAATTTCCTGAAAAGTTAGTGCTTACATTGTTCCTATGTTTAATGGTGCTATTTTGCCCTGCTTGGAGTACAGATAGCCTTTGAGCTAATGTACTGTGTTATGGTTTGTGTCTAGATGTCTCCCCAAAGCCTCATGTGGTAAGAGGTAGCTGGATCTAGAGTGTGTAATTACTAAATTAGTCCACTGATTGGTTTGGCAAGGTTCTGCTGGGATCAAGGATGTGAGGCTATGATTAAGAGTATCAGGATTAAGGGTGGGAGTGCTGCTCACCCTAAAGCCAGGAAGCCTGGATAAGATATAAGATACAGGAAGAAGCTGGCTAGCCCCCCCTCCCTGCTTGCATTCCTTGCTTACCTGGCTGTGTTCTGCCTGTCTGCCATGCCATCCTGCCTTGGACCCAGCTGATTATGGACTGAAACCTCTACAAACTGTGAGCCAAATAAACCTTTCTTCCCCTAACTTTGGGTGTCTGGTATTTTGTCCCCGCAATGAGAGAAAACCTAGCTAACACAGAATTGGACACTAGAGAAGTGGGGTCATTGTTGGGACTATACTTGACCATGTGGTTCAGGAGCCTTTGGAGCTGGCTTGTGGGAAGGGGAAGAGTTAGGAAAGATTTGGAAAAGTCACCTGTAAGAGACGGCCTGGAAAACCATTGTAGGTTGATAGTGGGAGATTCTGGTCATAGCTCAGAAGATCAGAATGCTGAGAGGAAATCTGCCAGTACAGACCAGTCTTGGGAGGTTTCTGCTGGGAAGAAGGACTGCATTGGCTGTTGGGCTCCAGATCATGTATGTTATGGCTTGGTAGAAAGTTTGTCTGAATTTTGCTTGTGTCCAGAGACTTTGCCTGAGACTGATATCATGAGACTAATTAATCTTGCAAAAGAAATTTCAAGACAGTCTAATGTTGAGGCAGTGGCATGGGTATTGTTGGTGGGTTTTAGCCAGATTTATGTTGAAAACCAAGAGCAGACAGTCCAGCAGAATGATTCAAAATGTTGTGAGTTTGCCCATGAAGGAAGCTCCAGTAAAGTTGTGGCCTGCAAAGATGGAATGAAAGAGAGACTCATTGCTGAAGAAACCAGCAAGAAAAAGCCGAGTATTTCGGAAGCAGATGAAAGAAAAGATGGCCCAAGGACATCGCAGGAAACTGCAGGACTCCAGCCTTTGCAGCCTCAGAGTTGGAAAGGTGAAAGACTTTGCTTTGAGAAGAATGCTCCAGAGTGCCATGTTCCAGAATGGCAGCAGCCTAGGGAAGTTGGTCCTTGGGATTTCAGTTCAGAGCGCTCAGTGATTCAGGCACGTGACCCCCACAGACAAGCGAGAAGGAAGCTGGGCTTCCAGGCTCCAGCTGGCAGCAGACCCTGGCATCATCCTTATGGACCTGGCTTTAGGTTCATGCAGAATGCAAGAGTTGTGGGGTCAGGAAAGCTTCCACCCAGATTTCAGAAGAAGGCTTGGGAGGCCAGGCAGTGTGCCCCTGAGGGCAGTGTGTGAAGCTGTGAGCATGAAGCCGAAGGTGCACTGGAGACCCCAGAAGTTTAGAGAAGCCAGGAACGTGGATCGCCTGAGGAAAACTGCAAGGAGGGAGCAGAACCAGCCCAAGAGAGAAAGCCATAGGAGCTACCACCACCAAAAGTGCCGAAGGGGCGGAGCCATCCAAGCCCCTTGGAGTTCAGACTTTACCATAGATCACCTCTGATGCCGCACATGGAACTACAGAACTTAATTTGCCCTGCTGGATTTCAGAATTGTTTTGGTCCCATTCCTTTTTATAGCTTTTGGAATGGAAATGTTTATTTTATGCCACTGTATGTTGGAAGTGTTTAACCTTCTTTTCATTTTTACAGGGGCTTACAGCTAAGAGTTTGCCTTAAATTTCAGAGGAGACTTTGGATTTGGCCTTTTCAGCAATGCTGAAACTGTTAGGACTTTGGCAAGTCTTGGAGATGGACTAAATGCCTTTTGTGTAAAGGAATATG
This sequence comes from Hystrix cristata, assembly GCA_004026905.1. Lineage (NCBI taxonomy): Eukaryota > Metazoa > Chordata > Mammalia > Rodentia > Hystricidae > Hystrix > Hystrix cristata. The sequence goes on from PVJO010030166.1 coordinate 3,148, forward strand.
CATGAGTCTTTGGGGGCCCAGGGGTAGAATGTTACGGTTTGTGTCTAGATGTCCCCCCAAATCATCATGTGGTAAGAGGTAGCTGGATCTAGAGTGTGTAATTACTAAATTAGTCCACTGATTGGTTTGGCATGGTTCTGCTGGGATCAAGGATGTGAGGCTATGATTAAGGGTATCAGGCTTAAGGGTGGGAGTACTGCCCACCCTAAAGCCAGGTAGCGTGGATAAAATATAAGGTACAGGAAGAAGCTGGTTAGCCCCCTACCTCCATGGTTGCATTTCTTGCTTACCTGGCTGTGTTCTGCCTGTCTGCCATGCCATCCTGCCTTGGACCCAGCTGATTGTGGACTGAAACCTCTACAAACTATGAGCTAAATAAACCTTTCTTCCCCTAACTTTGGGTGTCTGGTATTTTGTCTCAGCAACGGGAGAAAAGTAACTAAGACATACTGCTTAGGAATTTTTGACATTATGTGACTTTATAATGGTGCAAAAGCAATATACATTCATTATATTGCTCAGTAGAAACGATTCTAGGAATTTGAACATTGACTTTTTTCCTGGACTAGCTATATGTGGCATTATAACTTTTGTATTGCCCAGTAGTAGCAGCAAACTGCAGCTCTGTCAGCTGCAAGATCACAAGGGCAAACAGCCCATACTCTACAGTGTACTGTTTGCTAAGCTATCATGTTTGGTAGGTTAGGTGTATTAAATGCATTTCTACTCGTGATATAGTTAAGTTATGATGTGTTTATGGGCTATGCCCCCATCATAGAAGAGTGTCTGACTTGGTCCTCTTCTCTGTCCATAGTCTACCTGTTCTTTAAATTCCAAATGTTAATGTACAGTATACATTAACATTTAATTGCTCTTTTCCTATAACAGCTCTCACAAAGTAACATTTAATTATACAGTCAAATCTCTGTGTTCAACTGCTTTGAAACTCTTTACATTTGGAGGGGATGCTGGGGGTCAAACTCAGGGGCTTTGTGCTTGCTAGGCAAGTGCTCTACCACTTGAGCTAAATCCCCAACCTGTACTTTTGGTATTCTACACATTTTGATAAAAACATTTTTTTCTGGTATTTGTCCTTTGTTTGATACCTGGTGTGTAGTTTACAACCTGTCTGTTGCTTCTTTGTGACTTGTACCCTTTCCAGCCAAAACAATTTGTTTTATACTTGTTACACCTCCTGGAACCATTTAACGACCAGTACTGAAGTAGCACTGTAATATAGACATATGGATGTTTTAGAGTTGGAAGGGGTGTTGAAAATCAAATCAATATGATGAAAAGAATATGAGATTAGGAAATCTGGGCGTTGCTTCTGATTTTCCTCTGCCATTTATTAGCCACAAGGTTTGAAAAAAAAAAATCCAACTTCCTCATCTCAAAATCATCTTTCATAGAATGCGGCTGTTTAGGTGTGTATGTGTCAAGCATTATTAAGATGTGTAATGTTTACGGCATTATTTGCTATTTTCAGGTAGCATATAATCTAATCTAACTTGCTTACCTAATTTTTTTGGGTTTTGTTTGGCTCTGTCATTGTTTAGTTTTGTTTTTTGAGACCCAGTCTTTCTGTGTAGTTCAGGCTAGCCTTGAACTTGGAGTGATCCCCCTGCCTCAGCTTCCCAAGTGTTGGGATTACAGGCGTGTGTGACCATACCAGGCTGTCTCTGTAATTTTGCATTCATGTACTCTTTCCAACAAAACTCCAGTTCAGTAAATAAACATTTCTAGGGACCTGCTGTATTCCCAATACTGTTCCAAGTATCAGGGGTTAAAAAAGATGAAAGAAATATGATCTTTTTCCCTAAAGAAATACATTACTTTCTAATGTAGGAGACATACATACAAATACATACCTTTAATACAAGTTTGTAATGCTGTAGTAGAGAAAAAGTAAAGGTGCACTGAAGAAGGAGGATTCAACCTAAGTCATGCATGGAGGAACAGCTATTTGCACTCCGTCCTAATGGATATCTAAATTGGAAGACAAAGTAGAAAGTCTGCTTTAGGGTAAGGGTAGCCAGCATGAAAAAGACATGAAGATGAATGGTATGCATTAGTACATTTGGAGATTATAATACCTTCTGAGCAGTGAGCAGTGACTAAGGGGTTTTTAAATTGTTCTTGCTGTTGTTTGGTGTTGTGTCATCTTCTCCCTCCTATCCAACCCCGGAGCTCTTGCATAGCAGGCAAGGACTTTCCACTGAGCTACATTGCTGGCCCTTGACTGAGCTTTTTAGAAGTCATTATTGTTGCTGTTGTTAATTTTATAGTATCTAGTACATGCCACAGAGCTGGGCCTATCAGTCAGATGTTTTTGACTCAATTGAATGTCAGCAGTGTTCCGTGTGCATCTTTCAGCTGTTGCTTTTCTTATAATGCTTTTGATTATTCTTAACCCCACCCCAGTACCGGGGATTGAACTCAGGGCCTTTACACTGAACTACATCCCATTTTAATTCTAAGACAGAGTTTCGCTAAGTTGCCCATTTTGGGTTAGAATTTGAGATCCTCTTGCCTTAGCTCCTGAATGCTGTGATTACAGGCCTTTGCCACCACACCCATTTTAAAGTCTTTAAATATTGATCTGTTTTTTTCTATTACTTGAGATTGAACCCAGGGCCTTGCACATGGTAGGCAAGTGCTCTACCACTGAGCTACATCTCCATCCCTCTCTAAATATTTGTTTGTTTGTTTGTTTGTTTTTGAGACACAATCTCCTCTGTAATTTAGGCTGGTCTTGAACTCGCTGTGTAGCCCAGCCAGGCCTTGAACTCATGGCAGTCCTTCTGCCTCAGTCTACCGAGCGGTGTGATTACAAGTGGGTGCTACCATGCCTGGCTGTAAATTTTATTTTGAGGCAGGATCTCCTTAATTTGCCCAGGCCGGCCTCAAACTGTGATCCTTCTGCCTCAGCTTCTGGAATAGCTGGGTTATAGGAGTCATGAAGCCCAGCTAACTATTGATTATTATGTGTATTAATTCATTTATTTATCACATTTAATGGGCTGAGTGCTGTTTTCACATTTTATAGATGAGAAAACAGATGAGGAGAAGTTAAGTGACTTTGATATGACACAGTATTATAGCCAAGGTTTGGATACAGGCAGGCAGGCTCTCCATTTTTCATTTTTAACTCCTGTATTGTAGTCCTTTCAAGAGCTAAACTTTTCTGTCTCTGTTTAGAAAAAGATTATTGAGAACTCACATCTTTTAACTTTTATGCATGCATCACCAATATTTATACTTTTTTAGGTAAGTATATTTATCAGACTAGAGACATTCTTTTTCGTGTAGTTCATTATAAATGAACATTTACTGATAATGAATAACATTTTAACATTCAATAAATTTGAGTCTGTATGAGACAGTAAGTAGTCTTGTGTGCATTTCACAGATCTGTTTTGTGGATTTTATTTTGCAAATTTGTATCAACTATCACATTATATCTCTAACTACCTTGGCTGATTTTTTTTTTTCCCTTGAGGTCCTATAAAAAAGAATATATAAAGCAAGGATATATTGGAAATAAAGTACCAGTGTTTTTCTCCCTGGACTAGGGATTGAACTCAGGGCCTTCACACAGTGTTATATCTCTATCCTTTTTTAAAGTTCTTTTTTTGTTTTTTTGGTTTTTTTGCAATAGTGTATTGCTCAGTCAGTTAGGTTGCCCAGGTTGAGTTCAAACTTGGACTACCTCTTGCTTTAGCCTCCCAGAAGCTGGGATCACAGGCATGCACCATCTTGCCTGCCTGGCTTTATACTGGTTTTTATACCTGCAGTTCTATCGTAGAGTTTGGTGAGTATGGTTAGAGCACAAGCTTTAAAACTCAAGGCTGTCGTTTGGCTTTTGAGATATTCACTCTTCTCTCTAAGTTTGTCTTTGTGTCACTTCTGGGAGGGGACTCTCACAAATGACGAGGGAATGTTGGTTATTTCTTTGAACCTTTCTGACACATGAAAGGGAGAAGCAGAAGAGAAAAACATGGAGAGAAAGAGCAGAAAGGTCAAGTGTTGTGGCAGCCTATATAAGAGAGAAGGAAGCAACACTGACATAAATGTTTTGGCTTTTAGTGATCCCTGCCTATTAATAAAAACTGCTCAGATAGATTTTTGGGATCTGACCAGTTCTGTCTCTTTGTTTTTCAAAGGGCAGTGCTTGGGGACAAAAGGGAAGATCTTATAGAGATGCCTTTCCTTAGATGGCCATACCCACTATAAATTTGAATCGTCTTGAATTATATAGATAGATAGCTATATATTATATCTATATGTATCTCTCTATATATTTGGCAGTACTAGGAGTGCTGAGCTGCTACATTCCTGGCCCTTCATAATTTTTTTTAAGAGACAGAGTCTTGCTAAGTTGTCCAGTCTGGTCTCCAACTTGGGATCCCCTTGCTTCAGCCTCCTGAGTAGCTGGAATTACAAGTTTGTGCTACCACACCCAGTTTGAGTTATATTTTGTTTCCTTTTGGAAGAAAAAAATCATCCCGTGTGACCATATTGATAGTGACTTTTGAACGTTAAAATTATAATTAAAGTATGCTGTTGATGTATCTCTGGTAGAGCGTTAGGTTTAATTGGTAGCACTTGAAGCCAAGAAAACAAACAAAAATACTAAAACTAATAAAATTTTCTTAAAATCTGTTAGTAAAGGAGCTTGTTGCCTTGTATTGTTTTCTGTAGGTGAACAAGGGGAATCTCAGTTGTAGCTGTTGATTTCTTGGATGTATTATGGTTGTAGAAATTGCTGCCTATCACCTTTATATCAAATTTAATTTTAGATTTACTTGCCATAGCTCAGATTTCATTAATTCCTGCCACTAGTGAATTTATCTGCTTCTTTGTTTGTGTACGTATGAGGTGTGGGGTACTGAACCCAGAGTTCTTCTGCCGTGAGCTCCATCCCCAGCCCTTTTCACATTCTTTATTTTGAGGCAGGTTGCTGAGTTGCCCAGGCTGGGCCCAAACCTTTCAGCTTCCTGCCTCGGCCGCTCAGAGTACTGAGATTACAGTGTGTACCATCATGCTAAACTAGTAAATATTTAAAAAGGACAATTTATTGATGGGATCAAGAAATAGTATTTTGCTCTTTTCAGTGAGTTAATTTTGTGTGATTTGTAAACTCAGAAATTTTCTGATCTGTAAAGGAACAATATGTTTGAATTTGAGGCCTGTCATTTACCAGAAAGGTACTTCCCAGATTTTAATAAAAGTTAAAATACTGGTATACTGAAAAGACCACTACCAGTTCTTATCCTGTTTTGACTGTTGCCAGGTATTGTTATGTTGAACAGATTTTTTCACCTCTTTCATACCTGTAGATGACATTGTATCTAGTTGACCTCCAACTTTGCTCTTTGACTAAATTATAGCAGTTTTTTTTTTTTTTTTTTAAAGACAGGGTCTTGGTATGTGGTTCAGGCCTGCCGTGAACTCACTATGTAGCCCAGGCTGGCCTTGAACTCCCAGCGATCCTCCTGCCTCACCCTTCCGAGTGCTGGGATTATAGGCATGTGCCACCATGCCTGCTATAGCAGTTTTAATGTGCTTGACCTTGGTCAGGGCAATAGAAAAGAGAGGAAGTAAGTTCCTTGAATAACTCAGTGTTAGTAATTGATATTTTTCTAAACTTTTTTTTTATAGTTCTAGGGTTTGCATATGATTTGGAATGTTTTTACAGGGTACATTTAATAAATTAGGAATTAGCTGCCTGTGAAAGATGTGGGACAGATGCAAAATATTATTTGGATAGGTTTATTGAATCTTAGTATTCAGGTGCGACCTGTTGAGTTACCTGAAGTATTACCAGTATTCTTTTAGCATTTACACAAGTGGTATATTATAATGCTGCTTAGTTGTAGAATATTAGCACAGAAAGACGTTCGGATATTAGAGGTCAAAAACCATGTCCTTCTACATACCCAGAATATTTCCACAGCACGTTTACATACAGCAGGTCTAGTGCTGTGTTTGTGGTATAGGGAGTATTCTAAGAGTTCATGGTAGAAGTATTTGCTATTTCATCGGGAAAGAGGATGGTGTGGTTTTCAGAGCAGGTAGGGTCTGAATAGACGAGAGAAGGGCATATTACACCAGGGCAATGGTAGTACATACAGCACAGTATTTATGGGGCAACTTCTGCTAGAAGGTTTTTGAGAGGTAGCATCCTAAGTAAAACTGAAACTCTCGATTGGATCAGATTATGGATTGGATAAAATTAGAATGGAGTTGGGCATGGTGGTGCACATCTGTAATTCTGTCTACTCATGATGCTGAGACAGGAGGATCACAAGTTCGAGACCAATCTGGGCAATTTAATAAGACTGTATCTCAGAATAAAAATTTTTAAAAGGCTGAGAATGTAGGTCAGTGGTAGAGTATTTTGGGTTCCATATCTAGTACCAGGAGAAACAAAAAAATTTAGAATGGAGAATAGATTTATGTAACGATTTTTCCATGATGAGTAGGTTTGCTTACCCCTCTTTTTTTCAGAATGATAGTTTATGGAATGGGATACATTAGATATATTGGATGGGGCAGGTATAATTGTGAGAAAGACTTTGGATTTGGACTGTCAGGGATCATAGGGTCTTTAGGTAAGATTCTTCTGGGTATAAAAGAAAAATGCAAGTACAGTATAGTTTTATTTTCACTGTAGTTCATTACTTGCATATGAATTTTAACTAGGTTACGTCTGGGACCCTTTTACATAAATAATAGCTCTGCATTTAGAATTTGTTGCACTTTTTTTTGCATTCTAAAGAATACCGATCGCATGGTTTTGTTTTGTTTTTTGTTTGTGGTACTGGGCATCGAATCCAGGGGTACTCCAACACTGAACTGTAGCCCAACCCTTTTGAGACAGTGTCTTGCTAACTTGCCCAGGCTGGCCTCCACCTTGCAATACTCCTGTCTCAGCCTCCTGAATAGCTGGGATTACATGTTTGCACCACCATGCTTGGCTTGCTTTTTCTTTTTTCAAAAAAAGAGTGGGGTCTCATGTTGCCTAGGCTACCCCCAAACTCCTGCACTCAAGCAGTCTTCTTGCCTTGGCCTCCTGAGCAGGAGGGACAGTAGCTGTTTGCTGCTGTGCCTGGCTCAGTCTTGTAGTGTTTTCTTTTCTGAAGTGAATAGTATTGATGCCATTCATTTTTTTTCCTATAGACTTTTTGTTTTGTGGCGTGTTCATTTCTCTTTGCAAAGATCTGACAGATGCTCTTCATTTTATTTTTAGTTTGACCTTGGTTGAAGAAAAAAATTAGCCTATATGTACTGCTTTAACCACTGGAAGAATGACAGATGACAAAGATGTGCTTCGAGATGTGTGGTTTGGACGAATTCCAACTTGCTTCACTCTATATCAGGATGAGATAACTGAAAGAGAAGCAGAGCCGTACTATGTAAGTATGTTGATGATAGCAAATGGAATATTTAATTTTGTTCATTTTTATAAATAGAGAACCTGGAGGCTGTTATCTAACATTTTATCTTCTACAGTGGTATCTCAGTTTACGGACTTAATTTTCTTCACAATTCTGGTTGCAGACCAAACTGGACGAGAACTGAATCAAATTTCCCTGTAAGGGCAACATTGAATCTAACTATTGGATTTGATTTGGTTCTCATCTAACTCTGTTTGTGACCAGAATCGTGCAAGGAATTAAGTTTGTGAACTGAGGTACCACTGTAATCCATGCTTTGGAAAAAAATTAGAAAACACAGATAAGCAAATATAATGAAATTAAAATGACCTCTGATCTTACCAGAGTATAAAACCACTGTTGAATAATGATATAATGCCTTCTTGACTTTCTTTTTCTTAAACATATATGCATCTAAGATACATGACAGCAGAATTTGGCTAGGGATGTAGCTCAGTGGTCAAGCACATGCTTAACATGTGCTAGGCCCTAGTTCAATCCCTGTCATATTTTTATTTATTTACATGCATGTGTGTGTACATGTATGAATGATAATAGAATCATAAGCTATGTGCTATTTTTGAGTAGGAAGGTATTTTGAAATAATAAGTTCACATTGGATTCTTTTGTATTTATGTGATTCCAAGTGACTAATTCTGTAGTTCAGTGAACTTATGAATGTACATGCACACACACATTCACATATTCACTGAGCTAATGTATGTATGTATATGTTACATACAAGCTAAAATATAGTGGATATTTAATAATATTACTGGGGTTAGGGATGCAACAGAATTGTGGAGTGTGTGCTTAGCTTGCCTACATACCCACATACTGTAGTTGCTGCATGTAGATGTGTACCTTTTAATGGATTATCTGTTTTATTTTTTTTTTATTTTAATGGTACATTGTAGATGTACATAGTGATAACATTCATCATAGGGGATTTGTACCTGTACATGCTATATCTTGCTACTTCTTTTTTTCCCATTCCCCTCCCCTCCCTTCACCCCTGGATTATCTGTTTTAAAAACAAGTTTCAAATATGTATCTTTTGATTTTAGTGTGCTTTTTCCCCCAAAGACCTGTGTAATTTACATTTATGTGTGTCAGTCAGACATGATAATGTCCTGCCTATTTCATGAGTAGTCCCCACTAGACAGTCATTCTCAGTTGTTGTTATTCTAGTTTTTCATTTTTGTGGCATAACCACACGTACCGTTGTTTACTGGGGGAGATGTGGAAAAGAAGAAATGTATTTCTGATGATGGACTGTTTCTTCTGTCTCACTTGAGTAAAGCTCGCCCTTTGCTTTCTCTCTTGCTGCATTGCTCCTTAGCCTGCTCCGGCAATGGGAAGTCAGACTGCTGACGGAAGCTACTTAAAGAGCCCAGTTAATCATTTTTTGGATATAGGACCTGGTTTTTTGGTTTTTTTGTGGGGTTTCTTTTTTTTTTTTGGTCTGTATCCTTAGCATCTGTCATGGGTGTGTGAGTGGCAGATAGGCAGTGCATGAAAACAGATGTCCCCAGACTTATGTTGGGATTCTGTTTGAAATACTCTCTTTGGATTTTCTACTAGAAATGCTAATTTTTAGAGAGGTTGGGTAATTTTTGTTGCAGGTCCTAAAGTTAGATACATTTGAATAATTTTAACCTTGAAGATCTCAATAGATTTGTCTTTTTTTTTTAATTTTTAATTTTTTTTTAAAATTTTTTATTTTTACCAAGAACATGTAATGGTACATTGTATACATAATGATCATATTCAACATGGTTATTTTGTACCTGTACATGATACATCTTGGTTTTCTCCCCTCTTCCCCCCTTCCCCTCCCCTCCTTTCCATTCACCTACCCCTCCCTATTTGCAACAAGTGTAGTTACACTTTACCATTTTTTCCCCTTTCATCTTACTTTTCTTTTAACCTTCTTCTTTATCCCCCTTTTCCCTATCTAGTTCTCCTCTCTTTTGAATACTATCTCTCTCTCTTTTTTTTTTTTAAACATAATATCTATTCTACCCCTAATAGCTAAGTTTTGGAAACAACCTAAATGCCCAACAACTGATGGATGGCTAAAGAAGATGTGGTTTTTCTACACAATGGAGTACTACACCACCATAAAAAAGGATAAACTAGAGTCATTTGTATGTAAATGGATGTTCCTTGAGAACATACTATTAAGTGAAATAAATCAGACACTTATCAGTACACATCGAATTGTTTCTCTGATACGAGAAACTGTAAGTGTAAATAGATTTGTCTTTAGAAAAACTTTCTTAGTAACAAAATATGGTTATAGTTTACTTTTAGAATAATTTTATTTGTTAGATGTGTTTTTTGGTTTTTTGGGTTTTTTTCTTTTTCCTTTTTTTTTGTTCTTTCATAACATGTTATGGTACTTTTTATATTTTGTTTCCAAACAAGGATTGCTGACTTAGTTAAAACTTTTAACCTTGACTCATTTTCTGGTAGTTTTTTTTGTAGAGTACTGTGCATAGTTTGCCAAAATGGCAACAATTGAAAAATAAGTGTGTTTACTTTTAAGTTGGGCTTTGATATTTGATGTATTTTGTATACTTTAAAAATTCCACATTATGGACTGGGGATTTAGCTCAGTGGTTAAGACTGCTTGCCTAGTAAGTGCAAGACCCTAAGTTCAAAAAAAAAAAAAAAACAAAGCAAAAACATAAAAATACAAGATTTTTTTCTTCTTTATGGGTACCTCTGTTTAAATATGAAAAGATGTATGAGAACTAGTGCGTAAGTTATTTTCCAGCTGTTTCTGATGAAATTGAAAATGGAAAAAATGTTGGAAACACTATAAGAGAAAAGATTATTTTGTCTTATAGTTAGCTTTTTCCTTAAATTTTTCCTAATATTTTACCTAAAAAACCTCTTATGAGACATGATTAAAAAATACAGTGAATGTTTAAATTTTAAAAGTTTATCACAGTAAAAAACATGTTGCCATTAGTCTTCCTCAAAATACTCACTCTCACACTGAATACACTCATCGCATTGTTCTTGCCACTTTCTGAAGCAGTTTGGGACAATCTTTTTCACAAGTGTCTTGGCTTCTTCAGTGTCTTGAGTTGATTCAAAACATTTGCCTTTCATGGTCATTTTGACTTTGGGGAAGAGCCAAAGTCACATAGTGCCAGTTTGGGGTTGTACATTGGATAGGGGCACACTGTATTATGAACCTGCCTCTTTGTTCGATGTCACTCAGCACCAGCATTAACTGCATTTTTGATCACACCTTGTAAAGACATGAACAAGGACTTCCAGAACTCCTTTAGAAAAGGACAAGAACAATGGGATAAGTGTGTTTGAAACAGGGGGTATGTTTTGAGTGAGATGATGCTGATAGTGATGAATTTTTGGGTGCTGGGGATTGAACTCAGGGCCTTGTCCTTGCTAGGCAAGCACTCTGCCACTGAGTTAAATCCCAATCCCTTGAGGGAGATTATTGATAATGTGTTTTTTGCTCAGCAAGTGCAAGGTCTGGAGTTTGATCCCCAGCACCAAAACAAAACAAAACAAAATGACAATGTGTTTTTTACTGTAATAAATTTTTAAAATTTAAACATTTACTATACATTTTGATTACCCTTTGTATATTATGATTTGTGTTGTTGAAGAATATTGGATGACAAGGATATACATAATAAATACTGAATAAAAAACTGGGTTTGAGAACTATGTAGCACAGTCCAAATTTTGCTCTTTAAATACAAACATAGTGATAAATTAATACAGGAAGAATATATATCTGTATTATATACAAAACATTAGCAATGACTAGTCCTAAAATTATAGGTGAGCACTGTAGTGCCAAAATAGTTGTAGTTTAGATATGTTTTGGTTATAAATTAGGTTAGAAAATCTTTTTACTGAAAAAAAGATTCTTTTTCTGTAGTTTTGGGACTTGAACCCAAGGGCATTCACACTGAGCTACTTCCCCATCCCTCTTTTTGTTTTGGGTTGGTTTGGTTTGAGTTTTTTTTTTTTTAAATTTTTTTATTTTTACCAAGAACATGTATGGGTACATTGTATACATAATGATCATAATCAACATGGTTATTTTGTACCTGTACGTGATGTATCTTGGTTTCCCCCCTCTTCCCCTCCCCTCCCTTCCATTCACCCAACCCTCCTTATTTGCAATAAGTTTATTTACATTTTTCCATTTTTTTCCCTTTCATCTTACTTTCCTTTAATCTTCCTTCTTTATCCCCCTTTTCCCTATCTAGTTCTCCTCTCTTTTGAATACTATCTTTTTTTTTTTTTTAACATAATATCTGTTATACCCCTTTGTCCTTATTTACACTTATGGTTCCTCATATCAGAGAAACAATTTAATGTGTACTCATGAGTGTCTGATTTATTTCACTTAATAGTATGTTCTCAAGGAGCATCCATTTACCTACAAATGTCTCTAGTTTGTCCTTTTTTATGTCTAAATAGTACTCCATTGTGTAGAAAAACCACATCTTCTTTAGCCATTCATTAGTTGTTGGACATTTAGGTTGTTTCCAAGACTTAGCTATTACAAATTGTGTCACTATGAACATGGTTGTGCATATATCACAGTGGTATGATGATTTTAATTCTTCGGGAAGATACCAAGCAGAGGAATAGCCGGGTCAAATGGAACCTGTAGTTGTAGTTGTCTGAGGAATCTCCACACTGATTTCCACAGTGGTTGGACCAGTCTACATTCCTACCAACAGTGGAGGAGGGTTCCTTTTTCCCCGCAGCCCCACCAGCACTTGTTATTGGTTGATTCTTGATAATAGCTATTCTTTCTGGAGTGAGATGGTATCTTAGTGTTGTTTTGATCTGCATCTCTCGAATGACCAATGATGTTGAACATTTTTTCATATATTTATTTGCTATTTTTATTTCTTCATCTGGGAAATGTTTATTCATTTCAGATGCCCATTTTTGGATAGGGTCTTTAAATTTGGGGGGTTTGATTCTTTTGAGTTCTTTATATATTCTAGATGTTAGACCTTTGTCTGAGGGACAGCTGGCAAAAATTTTTTCCCAGTCTGTCATTTTTCGCCCCACTCTATTAGTAACTTCTTTTGCTGTGCAAAAGCCTCTTAATAGGATGTGGTCCCAAGCATTGATTCTTTATATTGTTTCCTGTGCAGTCTGGGTTCTGTTCATAAATTTGTTTCCAATCCCTATGTCTTTGAAAGTTCTTCCTATTTTATTCTCTAGTAGATTTAGTGTTT
>PVJO010030167.1:0-15840 GCA_004026905.1 Hystrix cristata
TTCACCAGGGCAGCCGTGATGGGCTGGAACCGGCTTCACCAACAAGACGCATTTACCTCTCCATAGGCAGGGCAGGGGCGTCCATCAGTCTCACGCGAAGCAGGGGGTACGTGGCAGAGGGCGAGGGGCTCACCAAGGTCACAACGCTGCTGGTGGCAGCACCAGGGTCCCTGCAGAACCAGCCCCCCTACCACCTCTCACTGCAGTTCCCACAAGGCACCCTGAACTCCCCCAGAGCCATCTCATTACCGGGGAAGGGGAGCTTCGCCACGCCTGGGCGTGAGGCATGGGATGTTCTGCCAGCCAAAGTGAGCACTCACACAGGAAAGGACTGGTTGCCTACATTCAAGAAACCACAGCGGGGCTGAGACAGGGGGATCACTGGGAGTTCAAGGCCAGCCAGGACTAATAGTGAGATCCTGTGGGTGATAGATGATAGATAGATAGATAAAAAAAAAAAAATAAAGAGACTTCAACAGGGCGGGGCTGTGGCTCAGCAGTAGAGCGCTGGCCCAGCAGATGAGAGGTGCTGGCTCTGTCCCCAGCACACAGAGAAGAGAAATGAAAATCCCACTCCGAGCCCTTGTTTATAAGCCCCCCCCAAGGCCCTTTGTCAGGGGTAAATTATACAGCAAAGTCACAACCTAGGCACAACATGGGTCAAGTTACAATCAATCTACAGGATTACAAGTATAGGCACTTAGCTAATGTCAGTCTAATAGGGAGGTGGGTCACATAGCAGGATCCATGGAGAGAACAAAGGCATTTTTGGTGTTACTGGTTTTATTCTGGGGCTGGGGCGGGGGCGTTGGGGATCAAACTCAGGGCCTTGCACTTGCCAGGTAAGCACTCTATCACTTGAGCTAAATCTCCAACCTGACAAAGGCATTTTTGGGAAGAGAAGGGTCCAGATGCTCTGGTCACCCACCTGGGTGACTGATGCCTATCTGGAGTTTACTGAACCGGATGATACCAATTTTAGTATAATTCCAAGTTACCTGCTTTAGGGAGGCAGGTAGGCCTGGTCACTGCACCTTTATCTTGAACTCTGGTCATCTTCAGATGCGCCTCCAGCCACAGTTCTGATGTCTTTATTTTTCTGCTGACTTCCTTGACAGCCCAGTCCCTCTCTGACTGTATCTTAATTTCTATCTGAGCTGCCTATAATACTATCACCTTTAGGGGAAACAGAGTTTTTTCTTACCAATAAAACTATAACTCTGTCCTCCCGTCAACCTCTAAATATGCAGAGACTCTATGACAATGAACTGTAGTTGGGGACCAGCGGGGAGCACTGTGGTGAGAAGTATGTACCGTGGAAACCACGACCCCGACGGGAGGGGCAGAGGGACAAAGGCAGACAAGGGTTACATAAATGGCCCTGAAACAGCAATCCTGGGCCGCGGGATTAACACAGGCCTTCGGGACCGTACACAGGTGGCAGCTGCCTAAGGCGGGCCCTCAGCCGCTCTTCTTTCATCTTCGGAGATAAGCTCTCTGTACCAGGGCCCTGTGCCAGGCTGAGGCAGCGTGGAATTCCGTGCACTGGGCGAGCATCTTCCTCACCTGCTCCATTTTGTCCGGATTTGACACCAGTGACTGTTCAGAATCTGATAATTTTCTCATAGTGAGAGAGACCACTGCCCGAGGCACGGCTGGGCCACAGTCCAGCAGGACGCCGAGTCACACCATGCCTCTGGAAATGTCTATTCGCCCCTGCGAGTTGTGTGTGTTCTTCAGACTGAAGTAAGAAGGTCTTTCTTCAAATGAACATTTCTATTGTTAACCTTCTGGGCAGATTTTCAGATGGATGCGTGGCTTAGTGACTTGGGTCCTTCTACGCGTCCCCCTGAGCTTTGCTCTGAGGCAAACGAAGGATGACAGTCTGCCTGCTGCCTCCCTTCCAGGGAAGAAAGGTTTTGTGGAATCACAGCAGTAGCCAGGCATGGGGGCGTGTGCCTGTAATCCTAGCAACAGGGAGGCTGAGGCAGGAGGATTGGGGTAAGTTCAAGACCAGCCTGGGCTACATAGTGGAACCCTGTCTCAAAAAAACGAAATGAAAATAAAAGAATCACAGCAAGACCACGTTATCCGTGGAGGAAACTTTCTAGGATCCCCAGTGGACACCTGAACCCACAGATAGTGCCAAACCCTATAGATACTATGTGTTGTGCTCTGCGTGCATATGATGAAGTTAAAGTTGAAATTAGGCACAGTAAGAGGTTAACAGTTTACCATAGATTGTAGCAATCAGCATCCATCTTTTCTCTGCTTATCGCGTTGCCAGCTTTCGCCTGCTCCCTCGGAGGAAGCACTGTCCAGCTCCGGGCTGGCAGCTCTGAACAGTGGCCTTGCTATGTTGGCACTTGCAGCATTAAGAAGTAAAACAGGTGTTACCGGAATCAAAGCTCTGATACCGGACCCGGACAGCAACTAAGTGACTGGAGGACGGGTAGTGTGAACACGCAGGCACGGAAGGGCGGACCAAAGGGAAGCCTGACGCGCGGGGCAGGGTGGGGCCGGGCCCGGCTCCGGGTGCCCAGGTGTCGCCCTGCAGTTACGCGGTCGGCCCGCAGGCGTCAGCATGGCCCCGCCGGCGCGCGGTGCGGACCCCGCTGGGCGCCAGCCCTGCCCGCCTGCCGTGCAGCCCCTACCCAGCGATTGCTCCGCTGTTCCGCCCCTTGCCGGGGCCGGGCCTGCAGAGCGGGGCCGCCCACCCCCGAAGAAGCGGAGGGCTGTCGCCTGTCACTTAGCGCCCCCACGCCCGGGCCACCGTCGTCCACCCGCCGAGAGACCCCCCCAACCCCTTCAGTACTGAAGGTGGAGCCCAGGTCCTTCTCACTGACCTATAGCCCCAGCCCTCTTTTTTTACATTTAAAAACAGAACTGTATTTCGTTATAAAGTAACAAAATTACAACTATGGCTGCGGCTAAATCATAAATGAAGAAGCCCTTTGACCTAAAATTTGTATTTTAGAAAACAGCCCCACACCTCCTTCCCATTCTCCCCAACCAAAGCCTCCCCACCAGAATAATATATTACAGAATACTAAATTGTCCCTCTCTAAATTTTAATATTTGTAGTTTTTTTTAGGGGGGGTGCTGGGGATCGAACTCAGGGCCTTGCACTTGCTGGGCTAGCTCTCTACCACTTGAGCTAAATCTCCACCCCCTAAATTTTAATTTTTATGTAATCTCACAAGGTTGAGCTAAATCCCCAACCCTCCAGCCCTTTTTTTTTTTTTCTTTTTTTTAAATTTTAAAACAAGGTCTTACTAAGTCTCTAAATTGCTCACGCTGGGCTGGAACTTGTGATCCTCTTGCCTCAGCCTCCTGGAGTGCTGGGATTACAGATATGCACCACCATACCCAGCTGAGGCTTAGACTTCTTTTCTTTTTTGGCCGCTGGGGATCAAACTCAGGGCCTTGTGCTTGCTAAGCAAGCGCACTACCACTTGAGCTAAATACCCAGCCCCAAAAGTTTAAGCCTAGCCTGGGCAGCTTAGCAATTTAGTTTGTAAGGGGCTTTTTTTTTTTTTTTTTTTTTGGTCTTTTCTTACTTTACTCTTTTTTGGTACGAAGAATTGAACCCAGGGCCTCGTGTTTGCCAGGCAGGCGCCGCACCGCTGAGCCATGTCCTAGCCCAAAGCTTAGACTTTTTTGGGCGAAGGAAGTCTGAAAGACCAATAGGCCTCTTTTGCTTTCAGTGCGTGGATTTACAGGAAATTGATTTAATGACACAATTACAATAATGAATATAAGTAGGGTAGCATAAACTGGAAGTAATACCAGGATTCTTGGTAACCATGCCATACGGCAATCACATAGATGTTTCAAAAGGAAACTGAACACCTTGGAAGAGATACCTATATATCTAACATTGTATTACCACAATTTTCAAACATATGGTAATATTTTAAAATTCCACAGTGAACACACACACCATGCACACTTTATGTGTCCAGGTCCAGATTTCCCTCTTCTTGTAAGGACCTCTAAGATTGGATTTAAGGCTCATCCTAATTCAGAATGCCAGCATACACTGCAGCATTCAACTCTGAATGAGACTTAGTTACTTTCCTCATTGCTGGGACAAAACATCCAACTCCCACAACTTACAGGCTTACTTGCACCTCGTGGTTTCAGAGGTTTCAGTCCATGGTCTGCTGGCTCTCAGCAGCAGCATGGTGGAGGGGCATGGCAGAGGAACACTGCTCACATCATGGCAGCCAGGAAGCAGAGAGTGAAGGGAGCCACCAGGGAGGGAGACGAACGCTTCCAGGCCAGACCCCACTCTTCTAACAGCACATTCAGCGCTGAGCTCCTCAGTGGTGAGTCACTGACAAGCACTGCACTCCATGATCCCATCACCTTCCCAAAGCTCTATCTCTGAACACATGGGTATATCAGGGGACATTCCAGATTTAAGCCATAACAGAGAGGAATTGCAGAGGCCTGGGCCGAATCAGACCAGAGGGTGACCCGTGTATGTGAACGGGGTGTGACTGCACACAGTACAGCGTGAACAAGGAACCCGAGTGTGCGCTGCATGGAGAGAGGTGCTCTGGAGAAAACACCAGGCCAGGGAAGGGGGTGCTGCTGTGGAGAAGGGGGTCGGGCAGGCCCTGCCCTCATTGGCACAGAAACTAGTACAGTCACTATGGAAATCAGTGTGGAAATTCTAAAAGTGTGGAAAAATTAAAAGTAGAAATTTCATTTGACCCAGCTATTCCCCTTCTAGGTATCTTCCAGAAAGAATTAAAGATAGCACATTACAGTGATCCGTGCACAGTCATGTTTATAACAGCATAACTCACAATAACTAAATCTTTCAAGCAGCGTATATGTCCAACAGTAGATGAATGGATTTTAAAAATGTGGTATTTACACACAAAGGAACACTATTCTGCCACAAAGAGGGATAAACTTGAGTCATTTGTAGGAAAATGGATGCACCTTGAGACTATAACATTAAATGAAATAAATCAGACACACAAGTTTAAAAATCATATGGTTTCTCTTACATGAGAAACCCAGAGTAAAAATAAAACATGATAGAAAGTAGGGAGATTGGGGCTGGGGATTTAGCTCAGTGGTTAGAGTGCTTGCCTTGCAAGTGCAAGGCCCTGAGTTCAATCCCCAGCACCAAAAAAAAAAAAAAGAAAGTAGGGAGATAGATCTTTCTCAAAGGAGAAGGGAATCAAGAGATAATGAAAAAGATGGAATGAAAAAGATGAATTGGGATGTTATGTACATGAACCAACTCCACACAAGGAATGTAAATGTCACATATGTAAACATGTAAAGGAAGGAAGTCAGGTGTAGTGGTGCACAACTATAATCCAGGAGGCTGAGGCAGGAGGATTGCTACAAGTTTGAGGCCAGACCACACTACATAGTGAGTTCAGGGCCAGCCTGGACTACACAGCAAGATGCTATCTGAAAAAAAAAAAAAAAAAAAAAAGGATGATCAAGGGATGGATGGAGAGGGGAGAGAGGGAAGGGAAAGGGGATGAGAAAAGGAATTCCCACAGGGAATGTAAACATTATGTACCAAACACCATACTAATAAACTGAAAGTTAAAAATAGATACATAAGTAGGCACAGATAGGTTAAAAGTCATGGATGGAGGAAAGTATGCCATGCTGAAACCAATCGAAAAAGAGCCAGAGCGGCTACCCTGCCACCAGACAAAGCAGGTTTAGGGCAAATACCACTGTGAGAAACCAGGAGGCTAAATGTGACAGAGGGGCATGTGCACCTAGCAGCGGAGCCCTGCAGCCCCAGAACAGGGCTGAGCCACATGGGGAGACAAGGCCAAGCCTGCAGGGTGGACAGAGCCCGGGGGACCCAGCACCCTGATGGTGGGGCCCAGGGAGGACACAGCAGCGGGCTGGGACCGTGCCCTGGGCCAGCACAACCTGTAGCGGTGGGAGAGAAGGACCCTGTGTCAGAACAAGAAAGGAGGGCAGGATGCAGCCAGTGCAAAGGCCCTGGGCTCTGGGGTGCACATGCACACTGAGGCAGCTGTGGCTCTGGAAGGAAGAGGTGGAGCTGCCCGCCGGTTCTCTTTCTGTCTTTGGAAATAGTGTAGGGGTCGATTGTGTGCCACAGGGAGGTTCCCAGGAGCCCTGCAGTGGCACCCTGGCAGCCTCCACAATGCATCTGGCCTTAAAGTGGCAAGGAGAGGCCAAATCCACTGTGTGGCCTCAGACCCACTGGTGCCCACTCCTCAGAGTCAGACACTGCCTCCACCCCCAGGCACCAAGTGCCCAGTATGGGCCAGGTCCTGCTGGGGCTCAGAATCCTGAGTTTAGCACTTCCTAGTTGGGGTGGGGGGAGTGGCGCACGCCTGTAATCCCAGTGCTCAAGAGGCTGATGCAAGAGGATTTCTGTGGGTTTGAGGCCAGCCTGGGCTACAAGTGAGCTCAAGACCAGCCTGAACTACATAGTGAGACCCCGCCTCAAAAAAATAACAAACAAACAAAAAAATGCAAGTGCAAAGCCCTGAGTTTGATCCTCAGCACCCCCAAAAACCCCAAAACAAACAAAAAACAGAGAGAGAGTGAGAAATGGGAATGGAATGAATGAATGGGCCCAACCTGGAATAGAGGGGGGATCCCGGGCAGAGCCTGAAGGGGCTGGCTCAGTAGAGGTTCTCTGAGGAGATCCGGGGTGCCAGGGGTTGGGAGAAGGAGTGGAAGAGGGTGAGCCTTTCCCCTTTCTTAAAGAAAGGCAGAGAATGGTCATGGTCTCATCTCTAAATGCAGGGCATCAATTTAGAAAGAATCCCCACTCCACTAGACCGGAGGAAATGGAGACTCCAAAACCTGTGGGAGAGGCCACAGGTTTGGGTGGGAAGCGGGTCCCATCCTCACCAAGGGCCAGCTCGGGGTGTGACCGGGACGCCGTACTGTGCCAGAGGTAGAAAGGGCACCTTGGAGGAAGCGCCCTCCCCCTTCAGCCTTGCAGCAGGCCAGCTGGCTCCTCGACGATGCCGTTGAGGTGTCAGTGTTGGTACAGCAAGCACCCAGGCAGGGCTGCCCATTCTTTGTACTGCACATTAGATACAAGAAACATCTTCAGAAATCAGAAAAGCACACGTTTAGCCCATTTATGGGGTTTTTTGCTCTTAGCTTTTTGCAGAGTGGGGGGGT
Source organism: Hystrix cristata (assembly GCA_004026905.1). Classification (NCBI taxonomy): domain Eukaryota; kingdom Metazoa; phylum Chordata; class Mammalia; order Rodentia; family Hystricidae; genus Hystrix; species Hystrix cristata. The sequence goes on from PVJO010030167.1 coordinate 7,159, forward strand.
ACTAGGGATCGAACGCAGGACGTTGTGCTTGCCAGGCAAGCACTCTACCACTTGAGCTAAATCTCCATTTGGCCCATTTATGAATCTTGTGGGTGGGTGGGTGGGTGGGTCCTCTGATCTCCATCCCCCTAGAAATAAGGAGCACTTTCAGTTTTGAGCCCCTGGTGCGGGGCTGCAAGTCTGGGACCTTTTCCATGTTCCCTTGGCCTGGAGTCAGGTTGCAGATGCCCAAGTCCCTCAGACGGATGCCTGAGCGGCAGAGTCTCCGGGGCCTGTGCTGACTCACGGTGCAGGCAGCTTGCAGTCTCTCTATCTGCCAGGTCCCTGCAGGTTTCAGAGTCTCAGACACTGCAAGGCCAATTCAAAGTTCACTGACCCTGATAGTATTTCCTCTTTACCCCTCTTCCTACCGCTAAAGGCTGGATGGAGAGGAACCCTTAGCATTGTGCCCAGCATGGGTGGGCATTCAGCATGAGCTACTGGTAGTGCTATTCTCTACTGTTATGATCACAGCACAAACTCATTGCAGTTGCTTTATTTTTTTTTTCTTCTGGAAGATTATTTAGAACTGCTTGGTCATACCACACAGGGTGGCCCGGAGGATGGATATGGGTGGGGTATTAATCTGTTCTCTCCTACAAGCACCTTAGAGATAAAAACCATCTGATTAGTCTCCATGTTCCAGCAGTCCGTGGGGCCTGGCACCCAGTAATTATGCAAGGAATACACTTATTGTAGGTTGAACAGTTTTCTAAAGATGATTTGGAAGAATCAAATCGTACCATCATCATTCCACCAATCAGGACTCAGCTCTGTGACTCTGCACTTTCATATTAAAAAACTGTCTTTGGCTTCCTTCCCTATACCCAACCGAAGAGGCAAGTGATGAGGCTGGACTCTCGAAGATCAATCCCCACCCCCTGGAAGAAGCTACTGTCTCTAAAAATGTGGGCAGCCTGGGTCCTGGCCTTCTTGGTGTCGGGGCGGAGAGAGCAGCAGGTCGGAACCAGGCAGCCCCGGCCCGGCCCGTGAGCCCAGAGCTCAAATCCACAGAATGCAGACCAGGCCCCGCGGCCAGAGGGGCATCGAATTGGAAGCGGGCGCCCTGGGGTGGGGCTCTGTCTCGGGCCTCGCCCTCAGAGGAAGTTCTCGCTCCACCCACGCGTGTATCTAATAACAGATCCACGGAGCCTGCATCTCGGCACCTTCCGATACCTACTCGTTCACTGCTCCACGGCAGAACATAGGTCAAGTGCTAAGAACAGTGCCAGGCACAAGCTGAGCGCTCGCATGTTAGCTTGAGTCCACACACCATGCAGCCACTGTTCATGGGATTCTCGGGAACGCAGATAGCCCCGACCGGTCAGCAGCCACCCGCTAGCCAAGCCGGATTCCCCAGCTAGTGCACGCTGGGCCCCTCCAGCGCCCGGACTACAAGTCCCAGCAGGCCACGCGGCAAGCCTCCCCCCAAGCGCATGCGCGACGTCGTGACGCAGGGTGCGAGTGGGCGTCGGTGGTGCGGCTGGCGGGCGGCGGCTGGCTTTAGGGCGGAGCCGGCTCCGTGCTCCGCAGTCGGCCGTGGGTAGCGGGCAGTGCGGCTCCGGCGCCGTTTCTGTCCCTCTTTCTTTCTTTCTCTCTCTCTCACTCCCGTCTCGGCGGTTGCAGCCGCCCGCTCAGCGCCCCTGTGGTCCCAGCGCGGCGCCATGTCAGAGCCCGGTGGCGGCGGCGGCGGCGGCGAGGACGGCTCGGCCGGCCTGGAGGTGTCGGCCGTGCAGAATGTGGCCGACGTGGCGGTGCTGCAGAAGCACCTGCGCAAGCTGGTGCCGCTGCTGCTGGAGGACGGCGGCGAGGCTCCCGCCGCGCTCGAGGCGGCGCTGGAGGAGAAGAGCGCGCTGGAGCAGATGCGCAAGTTCCTGGCCGACCCGCAGGTGCACACGGTGCTGGTGGAGCGCTCCACCCTCAAAGGTGCGGCCGCCGGAGCGCCCCGGGGCAGGACCCCGCGACCCCCAGACGCCCGCGGGGCTGGCGGCCCCAAGGCCGCGCCCGGCACCGCGCTCGCCACGCCCCTCCCAGCCGGAGTCCCGCGGGTGCCCCTTGCTGGTCACCGGAAGGGACGCGACCGGACGAGGGGGCCCCGGTCCCGCCGTCACCCCAACAATGGGGTCGCTTTGTCTCTTCGGCCTGTCAAAATGGCCGAGCTGGGTGGAGACAGCGGCTCCCGGCCGAACGCGGGCGGAGGCCGCATCCCTGCTCCAGTGTCACATGAGCCCTTGGGTTTCGATTCGTGGCCTGGACGGCCTCGGGAGGGATGTGGCGGGGCCGGCCTGGGCACGGGCAGACTGGGCAGCCTGCTTGGGTGGCGCTCGGGTCCTCTCGGGTCGGGCGGGGACAGCGGGAACCTCGCGGGCGCTGGCGGCGCCGACCCGGGTCTGAGACCGCGGGGTGACCCTGCCCGCTGATGCCTGGGAGCATCGCCGTGGGCGGGGGGGCGGTGCTCACACCTAGGTCTCCGTCGGTCCTCACTGCCTCCTTGCTGAGTGTGTATGTCTCCCTGTGTCACACGCGAGGAAGCTTGGTGTGCGGCCCAGTGACTGGCCAAGGTCACCAGCTAACCTAATGTCAGCTTCCAGTCCATGGCTGTTTTCCTGATCACTCCTGTCTGTGCGCAGTACTTGGATGGTCCTCGGGGTAACCCTGTGTTACTGATGTCACAGATTTAAAAATGAAAGCCGGGGAGGGCACCTAGTGGGGGTAGGAGACGAAAGGTTTGCCTGTGCCAGCTCTCTCCCCAAATTGTGACCCCCAAATTGTGACCCCCAAAAGCAACCTAATTCTCCTGCAGCCTAGCAGCTCCTGAGGTTTCTCTTGATTTTTTAAGACGACTTTGTAGTTGATGGAGAGTCTAGGAAAGGGTGTGGCTCTGGCCATGTGGGAAGCCATGGGTGACAGCCAAGGCATTTGTGAGGGGAGACCTAGGGATTGGAGGTTGTCTGGAAATGCTTGCCAACAAATGTCTTCCTTTGTACATCTGCTGTCCCGAAAGGGACACACTCCATCAGTCCCACCCTCAGCACTGCCGTGGGTTTCTTCCTGAGGTTTTCTTCTCTTTCAGAGACTGTTAGTTCGCACTCCGAGATGCCTCACTGTAGCCTTTTTCAGCCAGAGCTTGAGAGAGTAAAAAAATATTTTTCTTAGATCTACCTGGAATGTTCAAAGCAAATAAGCCTTCGGAACATAGATTGCTGATGTTGTTCCGGGTTACTGATTGCGTTTGGGATTACATATCCCTTCATGAAAATCTAATGTTAAGATGGGCTCATCTACTCCTATCAGAAAACATGTTTAGAGCTGGGGATTTAGCTCAGCAGTTAGAGTGCCTGCCTCACAAGCACAAGGCCCTGAGTTCCATCCCAGCACCAAAAAAAAAAGTTTAATTTTAGAAAATTTTAAAGTATACACATGAGATAAGTCATCTGGAATCCTTCCACTATCAGCATTTTGACCTCTGTGTTTTTGACATTTTCAGTGAGTATACGTTACTTTATTAAAATAAATTTTAATTTGCATTTTTGAGTTAACATTTTGAGTAGCTTGGCTATACCTCATTCTTTATCATGTGTTTATTGCATAATTTATGTATTGAAATCAGTTTTTGCTTTGTTTTGCCTTGGGTCGTGATTTCTTTTTATGGAAAAAATTTCGTTAAGTTTTGCTGTTTGCTGCTAGGGTGCTCTTCAGTAATTCACTTTTCTCAAACATCTTACAATTGAACTTTGCTAAAATTATTGTGACTGAAGGGACTAATAGTGTCCTTTCCTTCCTTTCAGCAAACTGAGTATGGAGGTACCCAAATCGTGGCTCCATAATGACTTGCACTTTTGAAAGTTGACTAAGGCATGAGACTCTCTAAAACTGAAATCCTACCTCATTTCTGTATTTATGTTGTCCTTGAGATATTTCTTTTTGGTTTTTTTTTTTTCTTTTTGGTGTTGGGGATTGAACTCAGGGCCTTGCACTTGCAAGGCAAGCACTCCAACCACTGAGCTAAATCCCCAGCCCCTTGACATATTTCTAACTGTTCAACCTATCTGTAATTTATTTTTCACTTAGAAAAATCAAAGGAAAGGTTTAGAAGTTAATCTAAATGTATGCCGTGTGGTTTCTTCGGTCTTATTAGCGTCCCGACTACACAAGGTCAGTTTTATTGTTTGATTCTGGGTGTTGAACACAGGGCCCTGCACATCCTCAGCACCCATTCTGCCACAGAGCTCCGCCACCACCCTCGGAGAGGACAGTTTGGATGAGTGTAGACCCAGTACCCTTGGGAGAAGGACTTTTGTATGAGTTAGCATTGGCATTTTTACATTTTATCAATTCTGTGCATCTGGTAGTTGAGAACAATGAACAGGTAGACTTACATTAAAAGAAAAAGTAAACCTGACTTGTTTAGACAGACTAGACTGGCAGCCACGATGAAGTATAGTAGTGTAATTTGCTTAACAAACAGGAAATTACTGTTACTCATTTTAGTCCTTTTTTTAATGGAAAGAAGTTTCCAAACACTGACTATTAAAGCCTTTTCATATGAAGCAAAATACATTTTTGTGGCTACCCCAGGTAGCTATAAACTTTTTGTTAAAGTACAGCATTCTTCAAAGTATAGAACAAAAGTTGTGGATTAGAGAGTCGGAGGGGAAAGTTTCAATATCTCATTTTAAAAAGGGAAACCTCCTTTGTGTAATTCCTGGTCTCTGGAAATTATTTCCTCCGTGGTATGCTTATAAAATCATGATCAAATGGATATTCATTACTTAAGTAGGCATTTTCTACTGCTAACGGTGTTTCTGTGGGACCTTTTACTGGAAGTATATTTGTGTTGTGTTTAGTCTGAAAGGCCAGGTGGCATAGGCAGGAAAGTGTCAGGGGCAGCTGACACGTCTGTGACCTGCCTGTCCCGCCCAGCTTGTTGGTGACGTGCGGAGATGCAGTGCTGGGGTCTGCACGTGTATGCGTGCGTGTGTGTGTGTGTGTGCGCGTGCGCATGTGTGTGCACGCTTGTGTTTTGCTGGAGTGTCTGGGGCTTGGAACTTTGTCTTTATGACCCAAAATAGTGGCTGCCATTCCTGCATACTTATCTTGATCTCATAATTATAGTTTGGAGCTAAGTAATTTGGGGGTTAACTTCTTCTTCCTTAGTCCACAGTGGCTGGGGACTGGAGCATTTGATAGCTTCCAGCTTCATCACCATGTGGCAGTGCAGAAAGCTGATGGGAAATGTTTTTGTGAATTTTTTTTGGTAGGGGGTGCTGGGAATCAAACTGCAGGCCTTCCGCTTGCTAGGCAAGTGCTCTACCACTTGAGCTAAATCCTCAACCCCCTTATGAGTTTTTAAAAAGTATTTTTCTAAGGACTTAAAGAATGAAGAAAAATGAAAGAGAAGAAGAAAAAAAAAGAAAGAAGTTTAATAGATTGACCACTATAAAGTATAGTAGAGTTTGAGTATCCATTATCAGAAATGCTTGTTGACCAGAAGTGGTTCTAATTTCAGAGTTTTTCAGATTTTGTATTTTTGCATTGACTTTACAAGTTGAGTATCCCTAATTCCCATAATCTGAAATCTAAAATGCTTCCAAATTGGAAACTTTTTGAATTTCATGTCAATGCACAAATAGTTTCAGATTTCAAATTTTCAGATTATTGATGTTCAGCCTATATTAACTTCTGGTCTATCTTAGTCCCTCAAATGGTTAATAAAATGATTGATAAATCAACAGAAAACATGGTGCTGTTGTGGACTCTGTCTTGCTATGTAGTTCAGACTGACCTGGAATAACTATGTAGTGCAGGCTGGGCTTGAACTCAAGATGAGCTTCCTGCCTTAGCCTCCTGAGTGCTGGGATTACAGGCATGCGCCATCAGGCGTGGCAGGGAAACATTATCTATAAAATCATGATGTCTTACAGAACTAGGCAGGAGTCTGTCACCTGAGTTCTTACCAGGTGCCATGCTTTCACACTGTAGACGGGCCTTGCGGCCTCTCAGGACCAAGCAGTCTGCCGCTAGAGGAACTTGCACATGCAGGGAGGGTGTAGGTGAAACGTACATGCTACAAGGGAAGATAGTCAGCAGCAACTTTTTAAAGAGTAAAGATGAAGCCAGGTATGGTGATATTGTCCTGTAATCCCAGCCTCAGGAGGCTGAGGTAGGAGGGTTTTGAGTTTGAGGTCAGCCTGGGCTACATATAGAGAGACACTGTCTAAGAGGGCAGGGGAAAGGGACAGAGAGAGAGAGAAGATGGACAGGAATTGGGTCTCAGTGTGACTGAACACCAGGCTAAGAGCACTAAGGGAGGGTTGTTATGGTCCTCCTCTTTCATTAGTGAGGAAACCAAAACCAAGTACCAGGTCCCAAGTCCTTAGACATTAATAACATCTTTTAATTCCTCATTTCTCTTTTCCCTGAAAATACAAAACGAAGCCCTGTTTTACACTACACATAGGGCACTACAGGATTTAATGCTCCCTCACACCTGTAAGGATGTGCCCATGGAAACCTTCAGACTGAGGAGGAAGTCCGGCTTTTCACCCCTTAGCCTGGTACTGGACAAGGCGTGAGTGTGGCGATCGTGAGCCTCAGAAGGAGGTGGGACGCACAGGAGAAAGGAGAAGGATATGCAGAGCGGGGGCAACCAAGGACACCCTCAGGGGTGTAGTGTGCGTTGGATTTTAGAGGAGAAAGAAGATAAAAAGGACCGAGAACTGGGGGTGATGTGTGACCTTGTCATGTGTGGTGGCTAAAGAGGGTGACAGCTTTGTCTGCTGCAGCAGGAAGACACCTACTCCACGGGTGGCAGGGTTGGGAGGGATGCTCAGGTGGGAGTAAGCAGCCCCACCTGCCCCTCACCATTGTGCTCGACCCCTTCCACAACTGCCCAGTTTGCTTCAGGAGAGGCCCTTACATGTAATTCTTCAGGTAACTGAGCTGTTGTATTTTTCTATTTCATAAATTAAGATGCGGGGCTCACCTAGTTCACATCACTAGTAGTTTAAAATACTTTAAAATAGTCTTTCAGTAGAAGTGGACTCTAGGTACAGTGGCACACACCTGTAATCCCAGCAGTCAGGAGGATGACAGGAGGATCATGAATTCAAGGCCCTCCTGGGCTACATAGCAAGTCAGAGGCCGGGCTGGACTGTATAGCAAGACCCTGCCTCAGAAAAAGAAGTGTGCGCAGTGTCATGCTGAATGCCATTCTGACTGACTAGAAATTGAGGAAATACTCAGAAGCCGGTGCGTCAATCCCGCTGATCACAAAGCACTGCACCCCAAGGCGGCCGGGGGCTTCCGAGCCGGAGCTTTGGTCCTGGCTACGTTACACCACACAGCTGTCCACTGTGTGTCTGCGGCAGCCTGGTCAGGATGCTCCCTGCTGAAAGAAGCAGGTCGTGTTCTTTTGTAGGCTTCTGAATGGGACAGTGGCAATGGCTTCTGTTGCTGGGAAAGCATCTTTAAGGAGTCATCTAGATGTTTCTACAGAAGTCAGGCACCAAATTTTTATTATTTGGAAAATGTAATCATTTACAGAGAGGCAAAAAGGTTAAGTTGCTTGGTGGTTTATCAAACAGTTTCTCCAAGTGGGATTTAGGCACATCCGGACTGCATTGATCTCTGTGTTCATCGGGAATAAAAAGACAATCCGGAAGGTGCTCTGCGGCTGGTGAATGCTGACTCTGGGTGATGAGCGCTGTTGCTGCGGCTGCCTGCTGCATTGCAGCCCCACAGCCAGGCTGCAGCCGACTCTGCCCTGCGCTGCCCACAGCAGGAAGCGCAGGCCACAGAGGCACCAGGCCGGGATGCAGCGCCCGTGATTTCCTCTGGGTGGTCAAGGAGTCTGTAGCAGTGCGGGAAGAAGTGACTCCAAGTTCACATATTTCTAGTTGTATCAGTGATTTCCGTTGTGATATCAGAATGTTATTTTTATTTTCTATGTATTGAGCATCATTTTGAAGACATTTTATGTAAGCAATAAAACAGGGTTATAGGAAGTTTACAAAATTGAGGGAGAAAATATTTCACATTCCTACCACCTTAACACCTACTTTAGCTTAGGGTGCTGCTTTATGTCATCTGACCATATGTTCACATTTTATAGATTGCAGTCCTGATGTGTGGCTGATTTCAGGCAGCATGATTTGATCTTGTTAGTATAACCACATTTGGGTGATTAGAAAAATCAGTTCAAAGGGCCAGGGACTTAGCTCATTGGTTAGAGTGCTTGCCTCTCAAGCACAAGGCCCTGAGTTCGATCCCCAGCACCAAAAAAGAAAAAAAAAAAAATCAGTTCATGCAGGGTTTTTTCAAATAGCCATTTTTATTTCTCAGTATTTTTTATTTTTTATTTATTTATTTTCAGTGGAAGCTGCGCACATAGATTTTATTTGGTCCCCACTGTCCGCATGGTGAAGAGCTGAGCCCTGTTCTGCTCTGCACGGAGATGACTTGGCTGATCTAAAGGGAGATCTCGGGAGTGGCGAGCAGCCCTGAGAATTGAAGAATCACAAGGGGTTGGTCAGCATAAACGTGATCAGGCCAACTCCACTACTAGCCAGCAGTTATGGAAATTAAGAGGCTTTTTGTTTTTTAATCCACAGCAAGAGCTCACTACGTAGTCCAGGCTGGGCC
>PVJO010030168.1:0-15832 GCA_004026905.1 Hystrix cristata
AGACAATCAGTCTTGTAATAATAAGGCACAGTAATAGGACGAAGAGAAAAATCTCTCACATAGTCATCTCATCTAATACAGTAAAAGCATTTGACAAAAGCCAATACTTTAAACCTGCTTAATAAACTAGGAATAGATTGGAACTTCCTCAACATGATAAATACCATAAGAAAAACCCACAGGTAAGTGTATAGTGGTGCACACCTGTAATCCCAGCACCAAAGGGCGGCTGAGGAAGGAAGATCGAAGTTCAACCTACCCTGGACAATTTAGCAAGACCTTATCTGAAAATAAGAACAGGTGGCGATGTAGGTCACCAGCAGTGTTTCCCTGGTTTTATCCCCAATATCTGGAAAAAAAAAAAAAGGTATCTACACGGAAGGCTCAGTCACAGATATTGTCTCTCTGGTTCTTTCTGCATAAGACCATGGTGCTAGAAGAAAACTGACTAAATTTAGATCAAAATGGAAGCTTCCATTTTAGTCTTCCAGCAACAGAGAGGATCAGACTGACAGCATCCTCTGGGGCGCAGTGAGGCCTACGAAACCTGTGACCTCCAGGTGTAGGGCTTCTTGCTTCTGAGTTGGACTCTGCCACTGGAAGCCACCTCCAGGCTGTAAGGCTATTTGTTCCCTGGGAACTTCCAGCCCACTTCCTTCAGCCATTTGTCCTGTGCCCCTGCACCTGATGAGGTCGCCAGGAAAATTTTTCCCGCCACAATCCCATTTCTGTTCCTAATACCTGACAGAAGAGCTTAAGAATAGTGGCAGCATATAAGAACACTCCATGTCCATACAAGATACCAATATAAAACCTGGTTTCTGAAATAAATAAGTCAATTTAAGGTGGGTATTACAAAATAAGCACATATTACAAAAACTTATTTCATTACTATGCACCTAGTCTAAGCTATGAGTTCAAGGGCTGGGGATTTAGCTCAGTGGTTAGAGGGCTTTCCTAGCAAGCATAAGACCCTGAGTTTGATCCCCAACACTAAAAAATAAATAAATAAAATAAAATACGAGTTCAATCCTCAGCACCCTCCCCCAAAAAAACTAGAGAACCACGTTGACAGCTCTAGAAGCCTGTCGGGGAGCAGACTCAGTCTCAAAATAAAATAACAAAAAGGGCTGGAGATGTAGCTCAGTGCAAAGGCCTCGGGTTCAATCCCCAGCACCACGAAAAAATAGTAATAAATGAATGACATGGAGGATGCCGGCTGCAGCCCAGGAGTCGGGGCCTGTCACTAGAAGGCGCTATCAACACGGCCTGCCCTGGGTCAAACCTCACTGTGGACAGTGTGTCCCTGGACACTGGAGCCAGCTTCTGCACACTAGGCTTTGCTCCCTCTCACCGTGACATTCACCGCCCGGAGATGTGTCAATGACACCTCTGTCCCCCACTCTTCACCCTCCCTCACTCCCTCTGTCTCTTCTCCCATGTTCGGCTTAAGTGAAGCATGAATCTTCTCCACAACATGCTGTACTCTCTGTGCCTATCTTCCAATTCCTGACGCTTTGTTCTCTCCAAGTTATTATATTTATTTACTAACAAATAACTTGTAACCAGTCCTTGTTAACAACAAACAAAACTTCCAATTCCTATTCATGGCATGCCAGGAACTACCAGTGAGTCACCCACATATCCCTGATTTCTCATTTCTATTCCTCTAACCGCGCTTTGGTTGTTAATTATCATCATCTGGGTCAGATTTACGTGCCTTCTGTTTTACAATACTAGGCTGGGGAAACTCCACTTCCTATGTTATCCAGATAAAGAAATGCAACCACTTCCCATAAAGCCTGTTACAGAGTGCCAACGTTACAGTCCTATCAACTCTTATACTTTATAGTATCTCTGTCTAAACATGGCCTGTATCAGGGTTCCACCAACGGATTTTGGTACCACAGTCCAGGGTTACTGGGACTGTATCAAATCTCAGGAACTTTTCTTCTCCAACCCCTGACCATGGCCTTGGGTCCCAGCCTTGCATCTCAGTCTGTCCCTACCTGGTTAGTGTATCTGACTATTGCCCCAGGTGATTTGGGATCAGATACTTCATTGTAATCACTGCCTTCTGACTCAAAAATCTCTCCAAAGTAGGGTACATCAGCTGGAAAGCCAGCAGGGTCTTCCTTTTATCCACTAACTTTCTATAGTGTCAGGTTTTTTCTCCTTTTTTAAATTTTATGAAAAAATCATAACAAAGTAACAGAACAACAATAGCTAATACACTGTGTATTGTTATCTTCAAAGTAGTTATTCAGAGTACAAAATATAAACAAAAACGATTCTAACAAAAAAAGACACACAGATAATAACTCAAAACTTTCTTTTTCAATGATCGAAGATAAACTAGAAGTATAAATGAAACAAATTAGCATATATATTAAAATATTTTTGAAACAACAAAATACGTAATTTGGGGAAGTATTTGGACTTTCTTTTTTTCAGTGCTGGGGATTGAACCTAGGGTCTCATGTGTGCTAAGCAAGTGCTGTATGATAGAGCTACACCCCCAGCCCCCAGACCTTTTATTTTAACCTTGTCAATTTCCATTTTACTCAATCCATTGCTTGATAATCAAATACAGACTTTCCCTCTGCTGGAGAGAGTCCTGTGACTCTTTCCTTTCTCTTGTCTCATAATTCCACTTTTGTCCATATTTGCTTTATTCATTTTATTTTTGAATAACTGTTTAAAACTTTCTGCCTCATTCAGAGAAGTCCTTTGACTGTCCACAATGCTGCTGAATTCTCTTTTAACCTAGTATTTCTGTTAGCATGAGATAGCAAATTTGATAAGGCTGTTTGGGCCATTGCCCAATTTTTCCAATGGTCAGTTTATATGGGGCATCCACATTAACACAGTCCCCTTAGTCCCGGTGTGCACCGTGAGCTGGGTGCTGGGCACACTCAGTGGGGGACTGCCCCAGTTACCACAAAGCCAGTCTCCTATGTCTTGCGTACGAAATGTATCAGTTGGGTGTTCCACTTGACAGTAATAGGGCAAGACAGCCTTCCTTCTCAGGGCAAACAGGCTACACAGTACTGTTTATCTTGTCTGTCAGTCTGGCTGTTGCTTCCTGATGACCTTCCGTGTGTCTGGATCATGTATAGCCAAGTGGGACTCTGTTATGGGGAGCTGTGTGTCCTGCCTCAACCCAAACACGTTCTTCCACTCTGCAGATTTGAAACCAAAAGTACTGCTCCTAAAATACCTCCTCACACTATCTATTTTAGGAAAAGCTCTTCAAGGAACTGATAATCACCACCCACAGTGGAAGACAGTAATGTTTGATTCTACCCTTCCTCTTCGGCTCCCTGCCTTGTCGCACCCAGAGGCCTCAGAGTGGCTTTTGTCATCCTAGCACAATGTTCACCTTGCAGGTGGCTCAGAGGCTGGTGGCCTGCGCTCAGGCAGCTGACGTCTGACCCTGATCCAGCCTCCGGGCCTGACCCTATTCTCTTTTACTTTCCTCGTAGCGCTTCTTACAGCAACAAAAATACTCTGAAAGAAAAAAGAAAGAAATGGTGGTGGGAAAACTGGCTACCCACATGCAAAAGAATGAATCTAGACCCGTATCTCTCATCCTGTACTAAAATAAAATAAAAATGGATCAGACACCTAGATGTTAAAACAGAAACACGGAATCTGTTGAAAGATAAAATAGGTAAAACTCTTGAAGACACAGGCATAGGCAAGGGCTTCCCGAATAGAACCCCAGTTGCGCAAGAAATAACACCAAGAATCAACAAATGGGGTCACGTCAAATTAAAAAGCTTCTGCACAGCAAAAGAAACAAGCAACAGAGTGAACAGACAGCTACAGAACGGGAAAATTTTTTCCAGCCACTCCTTGGACAGAGGACTGATATCTAGACTACATAAAGAACTCAAAAATATTAGACCACTCAAAACAAAAGACTCAATAAAAAAATGGGCAACCGAAATGAATAGACACGTCTCAGAAGTTTAAATGGTCAATAAGTATCTAAAGACCTTTACGGTGCTGTCTGTGGTTAACCCTGGAGAGACGGTGAAACAGGCCTGGAGGGTTCACGGCCCGGGGAACAACCTGGACAAGGACCCATATGGAGCTGACCCAGAAGACAAAGCTCGGGGGCAGCACACACAGAGGCAAGGAGGGCAGGCTCAGATTGAAGAGGATTCCATTAGTTCAGGCAAGTTTTTAGAAGGAGCCAGATAACACCTTCTTTCGCTTTGAAAGACCAGCAGACAGCAGCTGCCACAGGAAGAGGAGGAAGCAGACTCACCTCTTAGAGCGGGTGGGCTGTTACTTGCATCTGTAAGGACGCTGGTCCTGTGGAGACCCACATTGTAAGCAATCAGGGTAAAATCCTAATCTGGCTGCCAGACTCCAGCACTGCTTTTTATTGAGAGAGAAAGGAGGCATAGAAAATTCTACTTTCAGCTATTTAGTGTTTGCAAAGAATAGATCGCCTCTGTGCTTCCTCAACATTTTGGCGTTTATGGAGCTTGCTGCCCAGATGACTTCCTTTTTGAGCAGCTGGGGCTAACGAACAAAGTTACCCCAGCTGCCTCCAGTAGGAGGGTGTCCCCGTCTTAGAACTTCAGCCAAATGACCTTTGCCCTTGGTGCTCTTTTCGTGCGCTACAGGGAAATTAAGCTCTCGTTTTGCCTAACTATTTGTTCCAAATAAAAGCAACCAGACCAAAGCAGAGCGGCAGACCAGCTACCCTGCCCGTCCCCGCGCTATTGCTGTCGTCCATGGGAAGGACTCGAATCCCTGCGCTACTTGGATTCCAGAAGGAAAGAAGTCTGCAAACTCCAGCCCAGCCAGTCTGCGGCTTGGCACTTCCAGCTCCACCCAGAGCCCGGAGAGGCGGGAACTTTGGGAAATCGTGGAGACTCGACAAACTTCCACTCTGCGGTTGCAACCGCGAGCCCCGGAACCGTCTCCAGACCTCCGCCCGCGGCGCACCGGGCCGGGTTCGGGTCCGCGCCCCGGGGAGACGGCCGGCGCGGCGTCCTGGGCCGGAGTCCCCGAGTCCCGGGCGCTGGCCTCGCCGCCCGCACGGAGGGACGCTCCGGCCTCGCGGTGGCCGCCGGAGCCGCGCGCGGCCTGCTGCAGTTCTGCGCGTGGCCGCCAGAGGGCGGAGCGGCCCCGCCCGGGCTGGCTGGGGAGCCCGCTGGGCAAAGGAGGATCGATACACACGGCGAGACGATGCTGCAAACGGAGGGACGATCGATAGTCCTAGAAGAGAATGAGCCTAAGTGTGCACATGAAGGAAAACCACAAGAGCTGAAAGAAGACGTAGAAAAATACGCGATCACACTGGGACTGTAACACACACCCCCTCCTCAGCAAAGGATGGAAGTAGAGAGAAAATCAAGAAGAATACGCACTAACCAAACGACGTCACCGATCACCAGGATCCGACGGAAAAGCACACACCGAGCAAAGACGACGCGGAAATGTCACGTGAAAAACCAGCCGGACAATGTATATGGAACACTCGCTAAAATAGCGAGTATCCTGGATTATAAAACGGAACCCCAGGAGGTTTAAAATAATTTAAATCGCGCAAAAAATGTTCTCTGACCTTAACGGGATCAAACTAGAAATCAGCAACAACATCCGTACGGACTGCGGGGTGTGCACGGCCTGCTGGGCGCACACACGCCGGGCCGACTTCCCCGCGGGAACTTGCTGGGTGAGTGGAAGCCCCAGCAAGGGCTCCTGCCCGCCCTTCTCTCTCCTTCTCCCCACCTGCTGGCTGAATGTGGTGTCACACGCGCCCACCTGCTGTCGCCCGGGAGGCGCTGCGCTCTTGTCTCGGACGTGCGGCTCCCGCTTCTGCCTGTGTCGCCGTAGCCTAGTCCGCGTCTCCTTGACCAGCGCACCCAGACCTAACCTGCTTCCTGGCCAGGAGAGAACGCTATCTTGGTAGTTGTCTTAGTTACTCGTCTTTTCTTTTTTTTTAAATTTTATTTTAATGGTACATTTTAGATGTCCATAATGATAACATTCCTCATAGGGGATTTGTACCCTTCGTTAATTTTCTCGTTGTGAGACAAAATACCCGACACCCAAAGTTAAAAGAGGAAGGTTTATTTGGCTCCCAGTTTGTCGGGGTTCCAGCTCACAATCAGCTGGCTCCCGGGTGGCCTGGCAGAGGGGCGTGGCAGAGCAGCAGGAGGCAGCAGCAGACAGACAGCGGCAGCAATAAGCAACGTGCGACCAGCAAGTGACCACCCTCTTTCTGACCCTTATCTCCTGTCCAGGCTGCCCACCCTTTGGGCAGGAGCGCTCACACCCAGAGTGGGTCACACCAGGAGTCTGTCCCAGCGTCTCATCCTTGAGCCCAGCATCACACACCCTAGACTCGGTCACCTCTGAAAGCCCCACCTGTGGCTGCATGAAGCTTTGGGGGGACATCTAGACACAACTCTGACAGTAGGAATGAACTGGACATAGGTTGGACAAGAGCCAAGAAGGAGTCTGCCAGTAAAAACTAATTCCCTGTGAGAGGGACACCCGGTCATGGGCCAGAGACTCTGGCATCGGACCATGAATCAGGACGAAGGAGCACCCAGGGGGCATGCTGCAGACGCTTCTGACCAAATCCCTGGAGCCCCAGTGAGGCAGGACTAGCGTTTACAGACCTCGCAACCCAATCTGAGGAAAATATGACCCTTAGCGAATCATCTGATGTGGCTAAGATTGTCCTGATACTAAAACCAAAGAGGAAAAAGCAAAGAAACAAAACTTGCAGACTGATGTATTTCATAAACTTAGATGCAAGGATCCTCATGATAGCAGTGCAGAAAAAGAATCGCCATCACTAAGTTGGATTCATTGCAAGCATGTAAGTTGCGTTCAACATTTGAAAATCAATCAGCATAACCTAGAATATCAACTAAAGAAATACAATCACATCAATGGGCACAAGAGAAGAATTTGACAAAATTCGGTATTCATTTATGATTTTAAAAAACCTCTTAAGAGTAGGGGGGCAGCTACCTCAAACTGATATTGATAAACAGCATCTACAAAAAACCCTAAACTGACCCGAAACCTAACGGTAGAAGACTGAGTGCTCCCCGGGACTGGTCAACTACCCCAAGAAGCTGGAGGCTTCCACATCAGGGGCAGAGAGTCAGGCTTATCTTGCAGATTCCTCTGCTTCCCTCTCTGGGTCGACAGGGGCCTGGATTTGTCTACAGTGCTGGACTTGTGGGCCTCCCGGTGGAGGGAGGGAAGGACCCCCCCTTCCACGGTTACATCCTGCTTTTAGGCAAGTGGGGGGGACAAGAACTTGTATCTACTTCTTAGGTGCCCTCAGGCCTGAACAGCCCTCAGACCAGCTGGCGTATTTTGGGACGGCTCACTCTGCTGTCCTTCAAGAATCACTGGACGCCGGGATCCGCTAAGTGGCCGAAATGAGAGATGCTGGCACGCTGTCCTGTCACTGTGAAAACAAAACACCAGGAACCAACAAAGGCAGGACCCTAAAGCCTCTGGGAGGTACGAATCACACCACTTACTAGGTAACAGAGATTTTCTCCTCGACTGGACTCAGCTCAGAGTCTTCTGAGCTCTTTTTTTCAAAGTCGGCCTTGATTTTCGGATTTCCATGTTTGTCTCTGTACTCTTTGGTTTTAGCAAGAATCTTGCTAAGTTGGTTTAGCCAGAATTCCTGCCGTTCATATCTGATCGCCCTCAATGTTGAGTCCTGTCCCTGCGCTCCGCCATTCTCCAGGTGAGGGCTGGTCACCCTGGAGGGAAATCTGTCAGGTCACTAGAGCCAGAATCTCTCTTTCCCCTCGTCTTCCCCCTTCATGGTTTTCCAGCCTCTGGACCATGGAACACAGGAGCGAACTGTTTGATTTCTAACTTCTACCAGTTCTACAAACTGTACCATTCTAGATACTTAAGACAGTAGTCAATTCATTATATACAATAGGGCCCTAAGGAATTAGGGTTTAAATCGATTTAGAAATCCCCACTGGAAAAGCATTAAAAAACAAATACCGAAGTATTAAAATCAGTTGCAACAACATACACAGACAGTTATTAATATCCCTAAAACACAAAGCTCTCAAGCATGAATAAAAGATTATATCAATACACAAAGACACAAGTAACTCAGGCAATGCAGAAAAGACAAAAACATACAAATTGCCAATACACACAAAGCTATTTTGAGTCCTACCAGCAAGTAAGAAAAATTTAAAATAAGCAAAAAGGAGACATCAATCTAAGGTAACACATCATCAAAAGTGGCCAGAGTTAACAAGGATGGATTGAAACCAACACTCAGGTGCTTTTGGCAGAATGCAGCCTGGTACAGTCGGCCCTCAGCATCGCAGGACACTTGTTCTAGGGCCGCCTGCACATAGCAGAATCCAGAGATACTCCAGCCCCTTATATCATGCCGTATATGCAGATCGCCCTTTGGTAGACTGCTTTATTCTGAGACAAGTTCTCACCAAGTCATTAAACTGCCCAGAGTGGGCTTGAATTTGCAGTCCTCTTGCTCAGTCACCCAGAGTGCTGCATTACAGATTGTGCCGCTGCACTCAGCTTGTTTATGTATTTTCTTAAGACATCGGAGACTCATTCCTTGATGATCACATTTGCAAAGGACTGTTGGAAATAGGACAGGCTGAAGTTCAAAATAAAGAGCATGATAAGTCACAAAATACAGGTCCAGGAAAACCTAAGTGTCCGCTGCAAGGAAAAGAGAACACTCAGGAGCCAGTTCTGGAATGGAACGAACAAAGTCGGGGGTGGGAAGCGTGGGCGACAAGAAGGGTTGACTGGTAGACTTCAAGTCGAGAAGCTTATCGAACTCTGCTGTGACAGCTTCGATGAGCTTCCGCAGTCAGGCTCTTTATGAACGAAGCCCCTCCGCTGTGCCTCTGACCATGTGCAGACGGCAGCAACAGTCATGTCTCCCTCGATGTTCCCTCCCCAGTCACCTCCACCGAAGCCTTTTTACCTGTCTGTCTCACTAGTTCACCGCCCCGATTCTCTCAGTTCACTGCCTCGATGAGAATTCACCGAGAGCTCCCATTTTAAAATTTCTAGTATCCAAGCTGCCCCTCGCCGTGTTTCTAACTTCACCTTTGGAAGGAAAGGAAACCACCCAGTTTTCCCCGCGTCACGAGGGCCCGGGGCTGGGGATGACCTCTTCTTGGTACTCATTGGACCCTAGTTCCAGGACTTTGGTGGCTCCAGGCTGAGGGGAACCATGGGTGGGGGTGGGGGGCAGGGCAGATGACCAGCGGGGGGTGGATGCAGAGTGCTGTACCAGTCCTCAGACTGGGGGGGCAGTGAGAATGGACCACCTGCGGAGGGCTGGTGGGGGAGGGCATGGTTGTAGGGGTGAGGGAAGCAGGTCACCGGGGGAGGTGGTGCTGCGTAGGTGTAGGGACATGCAGGGGACTCGGGCAAGAACCCAGAGAAGGTGGCAGGAGATAGACCAGCCAGTGGCTGGAGCAGTGATCGCTCTTGCTTCCGCTGCTTAGCTCTGCGGTTCTGGAACCAGACCTGAGAAGGGGAGAAGAGCCACATCAGAATTCCTGTGCCCGATAGGTGCCGCTGTCACATGCTGACAGCCTCCTCCAAGGACGGGGGTGCCGGCATAGGGAGAAGGCATCGCCACATCCCCAGAGGAAGGACAAGTCTTCAGAGACACAGTTGAGCCAGGGCAGCTGACAAAGGGAAACTCGTGCCTTTATCCCCAACCTGCATCTAAATTTGCCCAGTTTCTACAACGCTTGATGGTAAGAAATGTCAGATTCCAACAAGAAAAGGATAAATGTGGCACAATGGCATTTTGGCTCCCCAGATAATGGGAAATTGCCCTACGGTTACATTTAGAAATGAGGACTACAGATCAGTGTAATTGTTATAGACAGGGTTGGATTTAGGGCGGGCCTTATACTTCAGGTTCGCGAACTCTGGTTAGGGTTGAGGGGCGTAAGGCTGGTCCAGTTGAGGGCTATGGTTAGGCCCGAGGGATGCGGCCGCATTGCATGTGAACAGTTAGGATTGCCGTTCTGTTAGACTTTAAGTCCATATTAAAGGTTGGGGAAGGTGTTGGAATTCAAGGTAGATTAGCTCAGAGCTAAAGTTAAACTCAAACGATCCTCCCACGCTGCGGGTGAGGCTACGGGGATTGCTGGGTGAAGCTCACGTGCTGGTGAAGGCCTCGTGTAGGCTTCTGAAGTGTGTGACCGTTTAAGCCCAGGCAAGTCCTCCACACCAATGAAAGCTGTTTCTTCCCTGAGGTGGGAAGATCTGGGACATCACCTGGATTCTGGCTTCGCTGAGACCTGTGTCCCTGGCGAGACCCTCTCGCGCCCAGATGTCAGGATACTGGTTCCTGCCAAAGGCTGACTCCAGCTGTTCCAGCTGTGCGGGGCTGAAGGTGGTGCGGTGGCGGCGGCGGGAGTGCGAGAGACCTCTCTGTCCTTGTTGGGAGAGCCTCGGCCTCCCTGCTCCTACCCCAGGCAGCCTCCTGAGAGGCTGAGTGCCCACATCTGGGGAGGAGAGCAAGGGAAGGAGCAGCCGGTCAGGAGGGGATACCCATCTGTAGTCACTGTGTCCTGCTCAGTGCCCCTCTGTAGCCCCACCCGGCCTCCCTGCTCCCACAGAAATCTTTCCGTTTTCATATCCATGATCCTGCACCCAGCTCAGCCTCGGTCTCCACTTTACCTCCGCGACCCCTGACGCTGGCTGGGTCACCCCTCATGCCCACTTCCCACCCTGGGCGCCCGCACTCCATCTCCAGAGGACACCCACTCCCTGCTCCACATCCCTCCATATGTCTCTCGCATATGAGCTCGCGCACAACCCACCTGAAAGCAACCTGTGGGTCTTCTACTGCTCTAGGGCCTCAACAAGCTTTCCAGGTCCCTTCTGAAACCCCAGGGATACTTGTTTCCTTCTCTCTATGCCTCTGCTCAGCCCTGTCCTCCTCTACCTTGCCTGGGCAGGTGACGCATCCCCTGCCCTGGCCGGCTCACACGCACCCTCCCTTCCTGCGGGCACTCTGTCCTGTCCCCTACCCCTGCCCTGCCGGGCCACCGGGCTGCAGGAACCTGAGCTCGTGGGAAAGGCTCACCTCCCCTCCCCGAGGGCCCACTAAGCCCCCACACTAATTAGCATGAGAGCGGCTGCCGGGGAAGAGAAAGCAGGGTGGGAAGAAGAAACACCTGGGAAGGTGCACGCAGAGGAAAGAGATGTCTGGAGCCTGGGCACCTCTCCCCATGGCGACTCAAGGGTGTGGCTGTCCCTGTGTGGTGTCCACCCTGGGAGCGGATATGTATGGAGCTGGTCTCCCTGGACCGAGGCCCTGGTCCCTGAGCGTGCCTTTCAGCAAAGCAGGGCCTCGGCTGGACTCTGTATTAGGAGTGGAAGGAGAGACTCCGGGGTGGATGCACTCCAGGGTCTCTGTTCCCAGTCTGTAAAGCACAGGGGTTCCTGGACATTTCCTGTGCGCTCCGAGTCACCCAGGCTTTAACACACTGAGATTCTGTTTCGTTTCTCCTTAGCCTTGCTCCTGGTGAGCCATCCCCGTAGGAGGCGAGGCGTGGAGTCCACACCTGCCATCCTCCAGGGAACCCTGCCCCCCAGGGGTGCACTCACCTACTGCGGAGGTCAGAGGTCCAGCTGCAGGCCATCGCTCAGGCCAGAGGCTCCCACAAGTTCGCCCCTTCTTCTGCTTACCCTGCAGGCTTCTCCCTTCGGCTTCCATGGGTGGCACCAAGGCCAAGGATGGCCCAGCCACGGTGCGTCTGAACCTCTGACTCCAGGCCAGTCTTTCTGTTGGTCCCTTCTATGATCTCTCTCCTTCTCCCTCTGTTTTTCCTCTTTCTGAGTCTGTGTCTTTGACCGTGTGTGTGTGTATGTGTGTGTGTGTGTGTGTGTAGATATAGGGTAGATATAGCTCTCTGTCCTTTTCACTGTCTCTCCCTTTTTTCTAGTTTTTTTTCTAATTCCCCATTTTTTTGCTGGAGCATCTTCCTATTTTGTCTGCCTCAACTTGACTTGTTCCTCTGTGTTTTCTCCACTCCTCTCTCTCTGTCCCTTCTCTCTGTCAGGAACTGTTCTCTCTTCTCCGCCAGCTGCCTACCTTCCCACTCCGCCCCTCTCTGGTGCCTTGAGGTCACCCCAGGCCCGTCCAATCGTTACCTGGTCACCAGAGCCCCTTGTTCAGGAGAGGATCACAAGCCGGATGAGGGAAGGGGTTCTGTCAGAGGGTCCGGGGACCAGGGCCAAGAGCTCGTGTTCCCAGGGACCAGATTCTTTTGTCCTGTTAAATCCTCTCCTGGGAACAGGCAGGGCAAGGAGGGGAAAATGCATTCCTACTAAGACTCCCCTCCTCAGGACCCCACTGTGGGAAGGGGGAGGAAAACGGGGACAAGTTGGGGGCCAGAAGCACAGCCTACCTGGCATCTCAACATGCAGGTGACATTCTAGGACCTGTTTCCAGGAAATTGAGAAACAGAAACCCACAAGCACATGCTGCTCCTCTCAGATATGCTAGTGCCTCAGCCTGTAGCAGCCTCCCGCTCAGGACAATCTGAACTCAATCCACAGGATGTGTCTATGGACGTGGAATTTCTCAAGTACTCTAATTCCTTCCTCCAGTGACACCTCCTCACTCATCCAGAACCCCCAGGACATAGTAACCTTCAAGGTCATCTGGACCTTTAGGAACCCTGATTCTCAAGAGCATCTTAACTCCAGGTTCATCCTGACCCACCCACCCTCAGGACTCACTCTGCAGTAAACTGGGATTCCCAGAACATCCCAACATTCAGATCCTTCCGGGCACCCTGACATGCCCAGGGTCTGAACAGGGGCAGGACAACCTGGTGTCCACAGCGCGGTCTCTTGAGGTTGCATAGAACCTGGAAGTACATTCTGGAATTCCCGGGACACCGTGACTCCAGAACACCTCAGCGTCCTCCAGGACACACTGAAACCCAAGGGCACTGACAGCCAGAATATTCCACCTCTGCCGGGTGACTCTTCCCCCTTCCATGAGGCTGCAGCCTCTCAGGACGTGTTAAGCTGAGGACACATCACACCTGTAGGGTGGTGTGACCCCCATGGTTGTGCTGACTCTTTACACACATCCTCAGAACCAGCCTGGCAACTCAAGACAGGAAACGTCAGAATCCTCTAGGATCTTGATGCTTACAAAGGAGTCACAGGGTCAGCAGCAGCACCACACGGGAGCTTGTGAGAGGCGCAGGTTCTCAGCATCGACCTCTCTCCCACTGAGTCTCTGCTGTACTAAGACGCCCAGGAGAACTGAGTACACATTTGTCTTAGTCAGGTGGAAACGTCATAACAAGACTCCAGAGAGGGGCTGGCTTAGACGATAGATGCTCATTTCTCACGGTTCTGAGCCGTTCCGAGGTGTCCAGGATCAAGGGCCCAGTCAGTTTCCCAGGTGAGGTCTCTTTCCAGCCTGGAGATGGTCACCTTCTCCCTGTATTGCCACACGCTTTGGCTTCTTTTCCTTTTTAGATGGACTCTAATCCTGCCAGCAGGCCTTGCCCTCAACACCGCATCTAACCCTAAGTCCCATAGGCTCCCCTTCAAATGCTGTCACAGAAGGGGATAAACTTCAAACGTGACTTTGGGGAGAGGGAAACACAAATATTTAGCCGAGGTACCACCTCTCCTCTGCCCACCCCGGTAAATACTGTGACCTCCTAAAACACGCTGAGCTCTGTGGCATCCCTGGACCTGCGAGGCCCAGCAGTATGCGGTCAACTCGGACCCACAGGAAACACCAGATTATAGTGCGTCCAGCTGCCGCAAGTTCCCCTAATGCTACAGAAAATTCTGACCGTCCATCAGGATAGCCCGACTGCTCCAGGATACTCCAACATCACAAAGAAACGCTGACCTTCCACCCATGTTCCCTGAGGACATGAAGATACTGACATCTTAGAACACCACAAATCCTCGCGAGGTGGGACTTACACAAACGTATGCTGTTCCGGGTGTAGTGACTTCCATCCCCAGTCCTGACCTTTAAAGAGACTTGACACTCAGAATGCTCTGCTCCCACATAAGACAGAAGGATGCAGCGGGCAGGAGCCTTAGTTAGAGCCAAACTGCCAGGAGTTCAAATCCCGGCAACACCGCTTAGCACTTATGCGACTGTTGCTATTTAACGTCTCTATGTCTTAGTTTCATCATCTGCGGTCGCTAATACAGGCAGTTTTCCTTATTTGGGGTAGATATGTTTCAAAAAGTCATTGGAAGTGCCAAACTGGTGAACACTGAGCGCCGCTCCCAGGGCACTAGCCTCTGATTAGATACCAACCAGTGGATCACCTTGTATTAGGTACGTTTCTATGTTAGGTTTCATTTTGTGTGACTCAGCAACATTTAAAATACAGTGATTAAATTGTATCTAGTATTTAAAATACAAGAACAATATTTAAAATATGCCATTGATTCATTAATGCTGAGCTCAGGCTTCATGGCGCTGTAACTCGTGCCTGGACAAAGCATACCGGACACGCGTACTTCCTTGTGATCACACGATGGCCTCCCTGCCCGGGGACTCAGATGGCACTGCGCACCACATTTAGGGTCCCTTCAAGCAGCAACGTCCCTGACACACGTACTTCCTCGTGATCACACGACGGCCTCCCTGCCCCGGGGCTCAGACGGCACTGCACACCACATTTAGGGTCCCTTCAAGCAGCAACGTCCCTGACAAAGAGCAGAAATGAGAAGAACATGGTGCTAAGTAGACCACTGGCAGGATGTGTGGGAGCCGAGGCAGGACGACGGCGCCTCGCCTCCCCTGACTGCAGCTGGGAACGCAGATTTCTGACCTCTCTGTGCAGGACGTGGCTGCAGACACCCACAGATATGTCACAGAGCATCGCAAGAGAGCACTGGCTTGGGGGTTACAGGGAGAAAGGAAATCTGTAAATATGGAATCCATGAATAATGAGGAGGGACTGTACCTTCCCCATGAAGTTGTGATGATTTAGTTAATAGAAGAGGGTATAAAGCTGTAGCTTGAACATTATTGTAGCTGTTATTGTTACTGTAGCCTCTAGGGTCATTCGGACTCTGTCAAATCCTTAAATTCTGAGCACGAAATGGATGCTTCTCCTGTCTCGGAGGACACAGGCCTCCAAGAAGCAGTACCGCATAGTCTGTGCGGTAGTGTGAGCTCCCTGTTCCCTTCCATCCACTGTTGTTCTGTTTACACACGCGCCGATGCCGCAGGCCTTGGTCTCTGTGGCTCTGCGAGTGTTGCTCTTGGTAGGTGAGTCTGATCACCTCGATCCCACTATCAGGGTGGTCCTGACCCTTTGCGTTTCCATAGCAATCTTGTCACCAGTGTGTTAGGCTTCTTACAAAAACAGGCTGGATTTGGGCTGGGATTTCATTAAATCCATGGGCTGAAGGGATATGTTTTAAAAGAAATGTTACTTTATCACCAAATAAGATAAGGATGAGTCCAGCCACGCTGGAGAAAGAGCACATCTTCAAACAGCCAGTTGAGGAGGAGGTCCCCCCAGCCCACCGTGCTGTAGAGAATTAAGGAGAGTATGTAGCTGCTGCCTTTGTCCTGCTGACTAAGACACCTTTGAGCCACACTCTCCTCAGAATCGTCCTGCTCTGAAACATTAGTGTGCAGACTTCCGTGGCCATTTGGAGTTAGGGGCTTGTGAGTACCTGGCCTTTTCTGTCTTCTGGTAGACCTTTTTTTTTCTTTTTCCTAGAAGTCCAATAATTAACAAGCTTATATTTTGGGTTCAGTATTCTAGGGTCATTTTCCCCTGAATTT
>PVJO010030169.1:0-15831 GCA_004026905.1 Hystrix cristata
TATGTAGAGTATCATGTCATCTGCAAATAATGATAGTTTAACTTCTTCCTTTCCTATCTTTATCCCTTTTATTTCTTTCTCTTGCCTTATTGCTCTTGCTAATGTTTCTAGAACTATATTGAATAATAGTGGTGATAGTGGACAGCCTTTTTCTGGTTTTTCAACTGTACAGTGGTACAAAGTGATAGGCATTCAGTGGAAACCATACTTTGAATTATGAATTTTGATCTTTTCTTGGCAGGATGTAGTCAGTATTCTCTTTCAGTGCTACGTTAGCTGCTTTTGCCCAGTTTAGGCTAATGCGAGTGTTCTGAGTACACTGAATGTAGGCTGGGCTAAGTTATGATGCTCGGTAGGTTAGGAGAATTACATGCATTTTTGACCTACAGTATGTTCAACTAACAATGGGTTTGTCAGTATGCAATCCCACCATAAGTCAAGGACCACCTGTATATCTATTTAAGCTTTACTTATAATATGTAAATAACATGAATAGTAACAGGAGACAAGCTGGACTAGGGAAAAAATGTCAAGGTAGAAGACTGGATTGTGTTCATGGAAGACCACAAAACAGACATCTAAGTAGCCATAGGAAGAATGTTCCCAGTGGAGAAAGATATGCAAAGGCCCTGAGGTCAGAAAGAGATTTTTGTAGCAGTGAATGACAGACCATTTATACAATGGGAAACTGTAGGAGGCTGTAAACCAGGCAAGTGACATGATTTAATTCTTGCATAAAATGATTATTTCAATTTTTGTAGCAAGAATGCAGGGACCCAACTTGATGCTGAGTTGTAACTACCATGATTGCCCCTGAGTAACCCTGGCCTGTTTCCCCCACATAGTATGAATAAACAAAATCATTAAGAGTGGTATGTAGAACATCACAACTGGAGTGTGTCACCATCAACACCAGGAATGTGCCTGAAATACTTGACATTAGCTTGAGACACACCAGGTACCTTTCAGCTTGAACAAAGTGACTTTTGTTCTGACCGCTCTGAGCCCCCTTCCTCTAACTCAAATCACTGGGCTTGCTGCTGCCCTTTCCCACACCTCAAATGCACTCTGTACCCTCCCGGGTCTGTCAGTCTGTTTCTTTGGTTTTTTCAGCCCGACACACGGATGGCAGTGGATTTGTTCACACCAGAGTTTCCAGGAACAGAAGATGTAGGGCAGGGCGGGTTTCACAGAAGGGAGACTGGGAAAAGATAATTGCAGTAGTTCAGCTGAGAGAGATGGTGGCTTGGATAAGAGTTGCACAGTGGAAATGAAGAGGAGGTAACAAATTTAAAATATATTATAGAGATTGTATTGACCAGGCTTATTGATTACTAATGTGTGGCCGTGAGGAGAAGAGAGAAATCACAATGAAGGATTATTTAGTATCTCAGTAGGTGGTGGCACCATTTTATTGAGACGAGGGGGGCTGGGAGAAAAAGAGGATTTAAGAAGAAAAAGAAAAGTTATGTTTGACCTTGTCAGCTCTGAGCTGCTTTTTAGGTATGTGCATGAATATATGAAATAGGTCATTGGTCCCATTCCGGGAATCAGACAGAGGAAGGAATGGTCTGGGCAGAATATGTTTACATTTTTTGAAATTGTCATAATATAGATTAGAGTTCAAGCTGTGAGAATAGTTGGAAAACAAGGCAAGCAGGGACAAATGCCCAGGAATTGTGGCATCAGCAGAGCAGCCGCCTTCCATACTGAGCAAGAAAGAGCAACAAGAAAGAAAAAGGACTCAACTTCCCACAAGCGAGAAGGAAGTCCCAAGGAGCGAAGAGTCAGGTCTGAGAAAACTGCAAACTGCTGAGAAGTTGAGCAAAGTGTGGATCAAAAGGGGTCATTCGACTTGGAAATGGAAGTAATTAGTGAACTTGGTAAGAGTTTTTAAAAATACAGTGACTTGAAAAATAACCGAATGACGAAGACGTGGGATTAATTTGCAGGAAAGTTTTACCAAGTTTTGGTGTGAAGATCAACAGAGAAAGAGCACAGTAGCTAGAAAGACTGAAGGAATCAAAGGGCGATGATTTTTTAAAAGGATGGAAGACAGTAGAGCATGTAGAAGAATCAGTTGTCAGTCATCAACTAAGTAACAAAAGATAAATAATGTAGAGCAGGGACTGACAAACTAGGGCCCATGGAGGAAATTTGGCCTGCTGCTTATTTTTGTAGATGACTGAGGCTCCATGTGCTAGGAATAGTTTTCACATTTGTAAATGGTTGAAGAAATTTTAAAAGGATAGAATTTATTGACTTGTGGAAATTACACAAAATTCATATTTATGTGTTCATAAATACTCGCTATTGGAACACGGTCACACTCCTTTACTTATATATTGCCTATAAATGCTTTCACACTCTGATGGAGGGCCTCTGAGGTCCTGACAAGAGACTGTGTGGGCAGAAATATCTAGAATATTTACTGTCTGGCCCACTATAAGAAAAGTTTGTTGGCTACTGATGCATAAGAAAATAGAATCAGGTGGTGAGAAGATGTCGAGAAGGTAATGAGGCCAACCTCCAAAGGATGAGGGGCTGGACAGACCAAACACCAGTGCAGATGCGCAAGGTGCCTTGAGCTCAGTGACTGTGTAACAACAGCCTTCCTGGACGCCTAGCTTTCTTGGTGACAAGGAGGCAATCTGACACAAGCATGGGGTCCCCTAAAAGTTGACCCGTGCCATCCTGTTCTTGAGAAAACTCTGTCATAATGAAGCAGAGACTGAGGTATGCAATGCATGACTTTCAAGTTTCAAAACTGAAGAATGACCAAACGTGTCTGCACGTGAAGTAATTCTCTGAGCTGGGGAAAGTAAAGAAGACTGAAGGTTCTCTGAGGCCTCCACCCCCATTCTCCTGCTGTTTTTCTAAGCGGGGAAAGATAGACCCCCCCAAGTAATTTGAGGCCTTTCCAGATACAGGGGAGATCACTGTGATTTTCCTCTTTGAGCCCCAGAAACCAACAAACTCGTGGGGATTTTCCCAAGTGATTATGGCATACTACCGATAGAAGAAATTGGGCAGAGGGAGAGACTGAAGCAGTCCTGCCTAGTGCTCTGTGACGACTGACTACAGGAGTAGAAAGTCCAGTTGTGCCAAAGGGCTACGTAACATGGAAGAGCCAAGGTGAACAGAAGCACAAAGACGGACCAGACGTAAGCAACCGCGAAAAGGCAAAGGTCAAGCCAGGAGGTCTAAGGCGCTCAAGCCAAAGCAGGTGCTGCAAGTCTTAGTGGAAGCCAGCAGGGTAGCTGGTGACTTAGCACCAGGTGTCTTCCTCTGTTTGCGAAGTCACTTGGAGAGTGTCCTGACTTGTGGAGGCAAACACAAAACAGGAGAGGCCTTGAACCACAAACTGGCAATGTTTACTTGGAACCGACTTGCAAGTGACTGAATTTCCCTTGAGTTGCAAGAGTCTATTTCTGCTCTAGGTGCCATAGGAATTTTGGAGAGAAATGAGGAAAAAGAGTTACATTTTTTGCATACTTGAATTTTGTGGTTTGAAAATTCAAAATCTTATAGAAGTTTAAGCAGTGAGGGGGAGAGTTTGAAATTGTCAGTTATTCTTGCTGAAAGGAGAAAGGGTTTTTATTATATAAATATTTCCCGTTTTCTGATACACCGAAATTCACTCCCTTAAGCACAGCTATCGTGTGTAATGTATAATTATGATGTAAAATAATTTCTATGTCCATTCCCTTTCTTCAAAGAGGTAGAGAGAATTATGATCATTTTACAGATGAAAAAAACAAAGGCCCCTAGCATATGTCAGATAACTTGCCAAATGTTACAAAGGAGACTCCTCCTAATTCCAAAGTCTTTCTTTTAATGTTTCTTTCCAGCTTTTACCCCACACAACTAATAATTAATGGTATTTAGTTAGATTTGTATTTGACAGGGACTGAACCAGTCATTTCAAACACTTAATTTCTCTTAATCTTTACAAAAAATTCCCTGTGTTTTGGCATGATTTATTCCAAATCACTGGTTGGACGATTTGGAATGAATTATCTGCCATAGCTAAGTCAGCTAATCAACACCAGAACAAGATTTAAGTTTAAATCTGCCTGTCTCAAAAGCTTATATCCTTGATTATACTAACACACTCCTGCCATCCAGACACTCAAGTGTCTACCACTTCTAGGAAACGTTTCCTGGCAAACAGACTGAAAGAGTAATGAAGATTCCTTCTCTCTCGCTTTGAAGTTAAAGGGCATATATAGTGGCCATCCAGTGGAAATCTAGGTCCCCTTTTTCTTGGGCATAGACGCTCTGTGCACCATCTCCAGGCCTGGCCATTAATCTTCCCAGGCTGCTCCCAATCTTCTTCCCCTTGACCTGGCTGGATGCTAGTGCCAAGTAGATCCTACAGGATGGGTCATCCCCACAGACAGGCACCTGCGCAGGATTGTTAGTTGGAGAAAAAGAGCTTCTATTGTATTGAGTTATTATATTTTGGTCTATTTGATATTTGCTACTGGATCTCAGTTTTTACTAAAGAATACAAAGGAAAAGAAGATAGTAGGGAGAAAGTATATTAAATAATTATATTAAAATCAAACAAAAACATATGGAGAGATTACTGTAGCTCGCTTCAATTATTTGCACTTTACAGCAAGCATGGATGCAAGCCCAGAGCCACATTGGGACTAGAAGTGCAATTGGTACATGCCTATAATCCCAGCTACTCGCAGAGGGGGAACATTTAAGGTAGGAGAATTGAAAGTTAGACATCAACGTGGGCAATTTAGCAAGCTCCTGCCTCAAAATAAAATTTGAATGTGTCTGGGGATGTAACTCAGCAGTGGAGCACTCATCTAGCATGTGTGAGGCCCTATGTTCAATCTCCTGCACTGAAAAGAAAAAGAATAGAGAGAAGAAGGAGGAGAAAGAGAAGAAGGAGGAGAAGGAGGAGGAAGAGAAGAAAGAGGAGGAGGAGGAGGAGAAGGAGGAGGAAGACAAGAAAGAGGAGGAGGAAGAGGAGGAGAAGGAGGAGGAGGAGAAGGAGGAGGAGGAGGAGGAGGAGGAGGAGAAGAAGAAGAAGAAGAATCATCCTTAGGTAGAGCAGCAACCCAATATACAAAGGATAGAGGATTAGCCTAGAAATATGGAAGATAATCGAAACCACTCAAGTTATTTCAAGATCGCAAAACAATATGCCTTGTGGCTGACTCTCTGTGGATGGAGAATTCCAGGATGACGCATATATTCCTGGATGAATGATGCTGCTATTCTACTTCCTGGAGACAGGAGAAAAGGCAGGTTGGTGTGGTGTGGTGATGTGTTTAGCATCTGATGTGTTGCCAAGAGAAAGTCGGGCAGGGTCGAACATACCGAACAGAGAGAAGTAGGCTAAAGGGCCAGCTTTGGAATGAACTGTCATTTAGTCAGTAATGAATACCAAGGCAGGAGACGGATTATCCCCAGATTTCACATAAAGAATGAGGCTGCCGTTGTCCACCTTCCTCTCCCTCCTTGCTGTGGACTCACCAGGAAGAAGAATGAAAATAATCTTATCCCATTCCCCACTCCTTCCAGGAAAATACAGTAGATCTGAGTTCTCCAGAGGCCAGTGAGCTGTGTGTGTGTGTGTGTGTGTGTGTGTGTGTGTGTGTGTGTGCGCATGTGTGTGCATGTGGGTGGGATGCATCCACACACATCACACATGCACCGAACCTGGCCTCATGCATGCGCAGGGATTTCAGTGTGATGAGGGTGCATCATCAGAGACAAAAATGAGGATGCAGGATGCGGGTCTGCTGGGGTGAAATAGAATCTGATTGAAACCAGGTAGGTAGTTTACCACACTGCGAATGTGGATGAAAGGTAGCGGACTGCAGAATTTCCGCTTGTACTGATGCCATGGGGGTAGAGAGGTCATGGATGAGGATGGAGGTGCACCCAGGAGGGACTAGGCACCAAGCTGGGCGCAGATCTCTGGACCTGTAGGGTTTATAAAATGCACGGTGTGTGCATGTTTGAATGGACATCAATTGTGGAAAGAAGCAACCCCAGGACCTACCCCGGGGCCTCTGTCAGTCTTCCCGGACTGTGTAAGTCTGGGTTCTGGTACCGACAAAGAGTTGGGTGGAGAACTCCGGAAATAATCCTGAGGATTTTTCTAATTTTAGTGGGTGGATTCTCCAGCCATATCTCCACTAATGTGGGGTAGGGGAGACAATTGACCTTTCCTTTACCCATAATTTTAACAGAACAACTGTTACTATAGACAAGGAAATGGGCTGAAGAGTCTTAATATTTTTTTTCCCCTAGAGTCATACAAGCATCGTTCTGCTTTTGCAACTCAGGTTCTTTTCACAAAGACAGCTAGAAAGAAAGTTCAGGGTTTGTATTCTCTGGTACCCTTCTCATTCCTTTGCTTCCCATTGCTTTCTTACAAGAACAAGTCATCTGTGACCCTAACAGTAGCCACTGAAGGCTTAGAGATTTATGCATAAAGATGATGACTCCATGGCCAGAAAAAATTCCCACGAGATTCCCATTGTGTGAAATGTGATTCCTTTCTACAGGGCTTGATTCCTGATCCACAATACTGGTGTTTGCAAAATGAGCTTCCTCTCACCCTTTTTACCTTTGACGCCCAGTTTATTTTAGATCATCGCCCAGCTTCTGTGCTCACCCAAATTTATGAAGTAGGGCTGAATTCAGAGCTGTCCTGGATGACCCGAACCTCATGGGCTTCCTCCTTGGAGCTGACATGGCTGCTTGAGTCCTAGAGACACTAGTTCTCATCTTCCAGAGACCAACTAGAATATGTCAGCTCTCATGGCGAAAGGGGAAACATGTTTCTCATGCAGCAAGAATGCGATTCCATCCGCAGAGTTCACAGCACGGTTGCATTTGAAGTTCAGCCTCAGAACTCTGTGGCAGTAAAAATGGTTGTGATTTATAGGAAAATGTCACTCGGCTGTCTCCTCTATAAAAACCTTTCACAACTCTCATCGAGTATAAATCAGGAGGTACGCGGCCAACGAAATGATGGTTTTGGCATAACGTTTTCAAGAGGAAAAGAAATGGATGAGAATTGTTTTGGCTTTTTACCGAAGGCAACTATTACAGGAATTTATTGTTGGTCCAAAGTCAATATTCTTGTCTTTAAAAATAGGTATGAGGAAATTTATGTCTTGGTGAAAATCCAATTAAATAATGAATGACAGCAGTCATGATAGAGTCTGTCCACAGATACGGAGGATGCTGTGCTTCCATAGCCTGAAAGCTACCTCAGAGTGTTTTTATGATTTTAGCTTTTATTGCTTAACTGTATTCTGAGATGGGTAACTCAACCTTTCGGCTATATTTCATTCTAATGGTGGAGAAAAAGGGTGAGCCTCAGGAAGCCTTAATTCAAACTTTCTATATTTCCTTTTGGAGATGCCTAAGAAGCTTCACACTGGGCTCTTCTCCAAACATCAACAAGGTGGGAAAATGTGTGATCGAACAACAGGAAGCTGTTTGAAATGTCAGTTCCTACTTTCTCAAGTGTTTTTGCATCACAGAGCACTTAAAATAGAGACCAGGATAGAGAGCTGAGCATATTACATAAGCAGCTGGAAAGAATCTCCAGCTTGATGGTGGAGAGAGGGAGAAGGTGAAAAGGTTTCCTGTGACTGCCTCGGAGGCAGAAATGGGATGTTGAGCACATTCTGGAGACTCTCTAGAACCCAGACTGTGGAGAATGCATCTCAAAGACCACCAGAAGGCTCTAGAAAGCAAGGGAGGCAAATGGAACAATCTATTTTCCTTTTCAGGTGAATAACCTCAGTCCTCCAACTCATCTGCCCCTCAGCTCTTACCTTGGCATGTCCCACAAGAATTACCTTCTGAGTGCCACTCACTTTCAAGGGGCAATCAACAAAGGGGCTAAGAAAGTATGTTATTTTAGGAATTGCTGAAGGGATCAGAAATGTTAATCCTAGACAAAGGAAGTCCTCAGGAAATGGGTACTTATTGGGTGGAAGAGGAAATACGCTTGTTGTGGGAAGGCTCAGTGGCTTGACACACTAGTCACAGGAGGGTCTTTTATTTATTTACTCCACAAAATGTGTTAGACAGTGTTATATCCAAGGCAGAGTTTTAGGCACTGGACATACAGGGAGATGAGCTATGGCAGTTTAGATTGAACACAGTTGAAAGTGTTGTGAGGAGATGGGGGCTGGTTGGAGGAGGTGGGTTACTGGGGGCATGACTTTGGAGCGCACATCTCTCACTCTGGTACTTCATGCTCTTTCTGCTTTCTGGTTGTCATGATGTAAACAACTTGCCTCTGCCAGGCGCTTCTGTCATGCCATTTCTGCCTTGGAGCTGGCTTACCACGGACTGAATCCTCTGAAACTGGGAGCCAAATAAACCTGTCTGCCTTCAGTTGTGGGCCTGTATTTTGTTCCAATAACAGGAAAGCTAATATACAGAATTTTATTTAATATCAAGAATAACTTTCTTTTCTTTGCTAATCAATATAATTGGTTCTCAACAGAACTCGATTCTTGAATAGCATTTTATGTACAGTTCCATTACTACTTCCAACGGTTTGTGCTTTCTCTCTGTCTTTGATCATATAGGCATGTAATCTGCATTGTGGTTGCAAAGATTGGACATAATTCCACATCCTACTTTAAAAATTTAACAACATAGCAATAACTTTCTAAAAGTGTGAGGTACGAGCTTTTCCAAAACAGCAGACTAAAAATATAAATGGAAAGAAGATGAATGTGATACATTGAATGCTGGGTTCACAGCAAGATATATCATATACAGGGACAAATCCCCTATGATGAGTGTTATCACTCTGTGTATCTAAAATGTACCATTCAAATAAAATTTAAAAAAAGAAAAAACCCCACAAATGATCAAACATACTTTTAAATGCAAAGTATGTAAAAATTTCTCAAGACATTCAGTAGCAAGGTAACGACAATCTCAATATGATTTGAGTTAATGTAATGTCATAAAAAGCTAAAATTATCTTGCTTGGCTTTAAAGGAGCCATTTCCAGGAGAGAGATATTAAGTTACTATTACATGTTGCCCAATTAAGACCACAGCTAGAACATAGTTCCTTTCTGCACACCACACATTTACAAGGGACACAGGCAAATGAAACACGCCCAGACGCAGTTCCTGGGATGACAAAGCCCTAATGATGACAGAAGGGAACTGAGCCCATTTAGCATGAGCTATGTAGTGATGTGGGCGACCTTCTCAAAGAGCTGTAGCTTACACAGTGGCAGGACCATTGTTGGGGGAAACCACAGCGTTTGCCTGGACTCCAAATTTGGGCACTCAACTTCTTTTAATTTCTTTATGATTGTTTGGAAGTAAAAGTATACAGGATGGCGGTGGTGACATCAAAAGTGATTGAGGATATGAGGGAATTTTGCTCTCATTTTTCAATCACAACTATGTGGCACAAGATACTAAAAGGGGTGATGTCACTAGTTATCTCGACATTTTCCGTATGAAGCCACCATGGGGGGATTAGGGGGCCGGTCGAGCGTATGATCGCTTTGACATTCATACAAACTAACTTCTCCTCCTTCCACGTCCATGGGATGCACAGTCTCCCAGCAGTCATATGGGCATCTGTACGCATTTCTTATGACTTCTGAACTCAAAGTCTTATTTCTTTTTTCTCACTACTCTTTTCTGATGTAGATGTGCAATACAGTCCCCTTTTCTTTTTGGATGCGTCTCAGATGAGAGCTGTGAATGGAGATTTTTATCACACATTTGGGAAGATAAAGGATGCTTTCATAGAGATGCATAGCAAATAACTTAAACATTGAAATTGGGCAATTCTTTCCATGAAAAACCTTCTGGCCAATGTTTCCCTGGGGATTTCTTGTGGTTAACATTTCTTAACAGGCTTTAAACCACCGCTGTGTTGTGCAGGTCCCTCTCCTTTCTCTGATCTCCTTCTGTCTCCATGATTTAGACCAAATACAAATTCCCCCTTTCTAAAGCGGAGCAGTTAAACTGCTTCCTCTCCATCCAACCATTGTGGACTCACCTTGCCTAGCCAAAATCACCAGTCTTGGTACCTTTCCAAACAGGAACACTCTCTCCCTGAGTGGCTTCAAGGTGCCAATGGTCACAACGTATTTTTCTACTAATGTCTATTTGTGGTTGTCCGTATGGGGCCTCCTAATAGCTATATCATGGCTCCCGGACCATTCATCATTGAGGCCAGTAGACTTAGGTGGGAATGGTGTGAGATTTGCGGTCAAAAGGCTCAAGTTTTTGAATATTTGCTTTGCCATTCACTGGTTATAGACCTTGGAGTGTTGATATAGCCACCCTCCACCTATTTTTTCATCATAAAAGGAGGATGGCTTCTAGCTTCAGGAATAATTATAAGGATTATCTGAGATCAGGTAGACAAATCACCCAACTAAGTATGTGACGTGTGTGAACCGCTCCATGTTTATTTTCTCACCTTCGAGAATTCATTTCTGTTTCCCCCAGTTTGAGCCCAATGTTCTATAATCATGTTCTGAACTATAGCTTGGAAAGATGGGTAATATTATGCTATTGATTACGTAGACCGAGAAGAAAAATAAGGATTGTTTATAGACAAATTCTAACCCTTTACTTATAAAGGGTTTGGTTATATCCTATAACCAAACTTCTGCATTATTATGCACCCAGGCAATGAAGCCAAGGAAGTAGAGTCTAAAAATACTGAAACCAGAGACAGAGGATGGACCTGAGGAGACCCTGGGAGCTTTCTAAGTGCCAGGATTGTGGGGAAATAATGTGATCACTGGCATTAGTATCTTTTCCCATTCGTAGTGGATACAGCTTAGTTTGTTGGTTTTTCTTTTGAACAGGGCATGTGCTCCGAGAATGATATCGAGCGGAGTAAAAGTTTGGAACATATACAGGACACAGGCCTAGAATTCTGCAGCTTTTTGGAAATCGTAACAGCAATCTGAAAATAGGAGAATGATTGTTATTTACAGCTAACACTCAAAAATTATGATTTCACTTTGACAGTTTTTATCTTTGACATGTCTTTTCTGTCTCCTGCTTACAGGGTGGTGAGGCATTGACAACATATCAATTTGGATTTTCATGCAAAAAATCTTTCACTAACTCGAGATGGGAAGACGTTGCCTTCAAAATAAATCTTCTCTGAGAGGCCCTTGAGTTACATTTGAGATGGGAGTGAAACCAAGTTGGATTTTGTGGCGCTGTCTTAAGAGCACTGTCTTATTCTATTTACAAATTGACCTAAATAAGGTAGATCACGCTTGTTTGCTTTTGAGCAGAGCATGGTGAGAAAACGATGGCAAGCATGGTCAAGTTTGGAACTCAGCAAGAAACGGGCCTGCACTTTCACATCTTTTTGGAAATCAAGACTGCTCCCAGCACATATCTTCCCACTGTTGATGCTATGTTGATTTATCTTTTCGATATGTGTTCTTATTTACATTTATTTTTCAGTGAGGATTTCCTCCCTCAAAATAGTAACGAATTAGCATTTAAATGTAGAAATATGAGTTCGTGTATAGAGCTGTGTTGGGATGGGCGCCACACGAATTTTCCTAATTCTTGCCATCCTACTTCTCTTATAGAGTTCCTTGCTTTTTGAGTAACTCTTCTGTGTTCTCACTCGTTTCAGCATCAGTCTGATACTGGTAAGGACTATCCCTAAACTGCACCTGAAAAGTAACGCAGGGAAGTAAAGGGATTCACCCAAGCCGTGTATTTAAAAGCATCATAGCTGATTTCAGGGTTTTCTAGATCCTGTTTTCTGCCTCAACTGCTGTAGGTGGCGGCAAATAAACACACACGGTTTTGTCCTGGTGTGTGATTTGAGCCTAAGGTGGGCTGTTTTCTACTGGGGGCATCCAGCGTCACTGTAACCTCCAGGCTGTTGTCAGATGTGACACTAGAGGGCGCCATTTCCACTTCCGTCTTTCACCAGCCCCTGGACGGTTTCTGAGGGTTTTTTTTGTTTTGTTTTGTTTTTTCCCCCAAGGGGCCTCCTTTCTTTCTACTGGTGAAGACGTGCAGAGTTGAGGCTTGTGGAGTTCCAGTTCTGACGACCGTTATCATCATGAAATGAGGGTCACAGAACAGGGCGCAACCTTAGGGCGTCGTGCTCGTTTGCCTCTTGGTGAAGTACCCGGGTCATCTGGCCTTTTCCTTTCACCTTCGTAGGGTAGGAGCAAACTGATGTGGCTTTTGAGGGAACTTTTGGAGGGTAGGAGCGGTCTTTCTCTGTCGCCAAAGGTAGCTACTGTGGTGGTGTGCTTAGCTCCACAGCTATTCTGGATGCTTAGCCCTCAGCTTTCAACAGGATGTGTTTGAGGAGAGTTGAATATGGAGAGTCCACTATTTGAGGTGTGGTTTTTGCTGTTTAAAAACAATCCTACCGTTAGTTACATTCATGGGTGTCTCAGTTACTGTCCTCATTGCTGGGACGCAACGCCCAACACCTGCAGTTTAGGGAAGGAAAGATTTATTGTGCCTCATGATGCTTTAGAAATTTTGGTCCTTGCATGGGCAGCATGGTGGAGGGGCCTGGGCGGAAGAGAGATGCTCAGGGCAGGGTGAACAGGAAGCAGAGAGAGAAGGGAAAGGAGATACACCCTTCCAGGCTGCAGCCGGTGACCCACAGCTTCCCACTAGCCCCACCTCCAGCCAGCAAGTCAGCTGTGGTACAAAACCCATCATCTAATCAGCTTCCCAAAGCCCTGCCCATGAGCTCTGAGGCTCTTGGGGGACATCTAGACAGAAACCATAACACTGGGTCTACAGGTTAAGCATGTCTCTCTGATCCAGAGGAGAAACTCTAGACGAAGTCAGAGGAGGCACAACACAAAACAAGAATCCCTTAAGGGTAGGGTGCTCCGAGGTATCTGCCCTCTGGGCCCACGGAATGTGTGCTACCTGGAAGAGTGCAGAGAGAGCTATTTGTATTTTCAGAATCGAATACTGTACCTAAAGGGTGCTGCATGCTCTCTGTGAGTGCTACAATAACAACTGCAAATACCAGTGAAGTTTAAGATCATACACATAGAAATACATCAAAAGGTAAACTATAGCCAAGGATTTTATGCAGATGACATAATTATTTATTGAACATGCCTGACCCAGCACTCAATAAAGACAGCAGTATACCATCAACACACATGTATTTAATGAAATGTAAAGAACATGTAGTAAGTAATAAATGTTAGTGTCATAGTCCTCTGACATCATGGGGACTATAGTTAATAATATTGTATTGTTTGCTTCGAGTTTTATGAGAACACTTAAAGTCCTTACACCACACACACACACACACACACACAAACATGCACAGATAGATGGTAGATGGTAACTCTAGGTGGAGATGATGATGTGTTAACTAATTTGTGATGATTATTATACAACTTATATATATTTATATATCTTTATTACATGCAATTTTTGTCAGTTATATCTTAATAAGACCAGAAAAAAGAAGTATATTTCTGATGAATCAAAACGCATGTAAAAGGGAAAAACAAAGCACACAGGGACAAGTGTAGGACCGTGTTCTGAGGAACACGAGCGGAGTTGTACGTTGCTTACTGGTGGGGTTGTTTTGGAGAAGGGCTCGGCTCGGTGTTTCCATCATTGTGTGAACATCACAACATTACTTACACAAACCTGCACAGGTGAGGTCATTTGTTCATCATGGTCTCTTTCTACAATCAAGACACACAATAAATGTGAAATGTGTAAAGCTACCGAGCATGTCCGATGTGTATTGTCTCACAATACACTGTTTTCTAAGTGGAAGGAGTACACTCTAGCCTAACAACAAACTGGAGCACGGTGAATCCATAAACCAGTAACGACTCTTTCCTGTCATTATCCGGTATTGGCGGTAAGTGCTATCCTGTCACACGGCTGGCAGCACAGTGGGTTTGTTTATACCAGCACTGCCACAAACACATGGGTACAATGACACCAGGTGACAGGACATTTTTAGCTCTGCCATTTGAAATGACCAGTGTCAGACAGAGGGTCCATTGTTTGTTTCTGTGTTTTTTGGGTGCTGGGGACTGAACTCAGGGCCTCGCAGTTGCTAGGCAAGCGGTCTACCACTTGAGCTAAATCCCCAGCCCCGAGGGTCCATTGCTGATCAAAATGTCAGTGACTGTACACGGATGTCCAGTTTTGACGCTTATAAACCCTACAAAGGAAATGCTTTCTGTTCTGATCTGAGTCCTTTGATTCCATGTCCTGAGGTCCCCAGTGACTGGGAGGAGCACACGGAAGTTAAACTGCGTGACTTCATTTAACATCCACAGAAGCAGCACCTCACTGCTTAATCTCCTCCCCTCTAGGTGTGAAAGGGCTCACAGTGCGTGTAAGAGCACGAGCGCTCAGCGCGCCTGTCAACCCCAGGTGAGCAGGGGCACAGGGAGACCTGTGGTCCCAAGGGTCTTACCTGGTGACAAGCCTTCCGTCTCTGACCCTTCATTGTGCCTGCCAGAAACCAAGCAGGCCTATGAACCTAACCGCATCCTGCTGCCGCCAGTCCTGTTATGCCCATCCTAGTTGTCCGGATTATTTTGGTTTTGTCATATTTAGTGGACTTTCATCTCCTTGCCAACACTTCTCAGGATCCTAATTAAATATTTTTGGATTAAAAATTAGTGATACAAACTCAGATTTGTAGCTATTGGCACTGCAAGTGGGTTCTCAGGGTAGAACATTTGTCCAGGGACGCTGTGCTTTTAACTCACCTGTCCTGTTCTCTCCATCACTAACCGGAAGCACCAGCAGGCAGGGCAGGCATGGAGCGCCAAGCAACAAACAGATGCGGAGGGCCCGGAGAGCACAGAGAGCTACTGTGATCAGGGTTGGGGGTCTCAGCGGAGGCGCGTGGCCTGGAGACAGATGATTTTGATTTCCCACCTCTCTTTGATCTTGTTGGCAGAGGATGTGAAACAGGCTTCCCTCAGCCTAGTTTGCATTCGCCAGCTTTGCAGGTGTTTGGCTTCCTCCCATTAATGGGCAATGATACAAACGGTTCGTCAAGGCTTCCTCAGTGCGGGCGGGGCTCACAGATCACAGAAACCAGAGTATTAGAGTGGTGTGACAGTAAGATGATTGAGTTCCCCTCTGGATTTTACCTATTTCTTTATTTTAAAGTTTTTCTTTCTTTTAGACTTCAACTAAAGAGTGTTGAGTTAACCATATTTCCTCCTGGTTGAATGTTAGTATTTGTCTCAATGCCCTGCTCTTATTTTATTCCCTTTTAGTATTTTCTGCCTTGGCACAATCTCTCTTCATTCTCCCCTTCCCAGAACGAGTATGCTAATGTACTTATTAGAAGATTAAAGTTGTGTGGTTCTTTGAGAAATTAGGTTACTGTTATGTGTGCACATGTGTTTTAAATTTTTACAAATACAAGATACTTTACATCTTACATTCTTAGCTCTTTTTCCATTGTATGTTTTTGTTCTGTTTTGTTTCTGACAGCTGCTTAGTAAGTCTTTGAACATTCTCATCATTTTTTATCCATCCACCCATCTACCTACCCATCCACCCATCTACCCACCCATCCACCCATCTACCTACCCATCTACCCATCCATCTACCCACCCATCCACCCATCTACCCACCCATCCACCCATCTACCTACCCATCTACCCATCCATCTACCCACCCAGCCATCCATCCACCCATCTATCCACAGACCCACCCATCCATCCATTCATACTGCACACTTAAATTATCTTGTTTCTCACTCACTTCCATATATAATGCTGTGACTCTTTATGGATATGTGGACAATTTTTCTCTGAGCTCTGTGTGAAAG
>PVJO010030171.1:0-15839 GCA_004026905.1 Hystrix cristata
TGGACAATCGGGGAAGGAAGTTCACATTTCAGAATAAAGGGGGGAGGGGAGCTGATTGTTACAGGGAACATCAGCTTCCCGGGGTGGGGTGGGGAATGGGGGGCTCAATTCTGCCCAGAGGAGGCTCTAACGCCATGGTAATGCGGGACAAATAAGCCAGGATCAGGGACACAGGGGAGCCGGCCTGATAGCCCCCTGGAGGGGGTGTGCAGAGCTTGGGAGTCTCGGTC
The DNA here is from genome assembly GCA_004026905.1 of Hystrix cristata. Taxonomy (NCBI): domain Eukaryota; kingdom Metazoa; phylum Chordata; class Mammalia; order Rodentia; family Hystricidae; genus Hystrix; species Hystrix cristata. Next base: position 231 of record PVJO010030171.1, read on the forward strand.
CTTGTTGGGCCTCTCTGGGGAGGGCTCAGCCCACCCGCACCCTTCCCCCCATCCCGCCCCACACAGGACGCCAAAGATGGGCGTCACCCCCCACCGCATCCCCAGAAGTTGGGCCGAAGCAAGAGGACCAACAGGCATCTGGGGTGTCCGTCCCCTCCCCACCCCTGTCCCCAAAGTCACCAGCTCTCTGGCCTCGCCGGGGCACAGAAACAAGAGGCCGCACAAAACACAAGAGGTCTTCCTGTCCGATGGCAGTGGCGACAGAGGGGCAGACAGAAGAGTCAGGGAGGCCACGCACCCTCTTTGTCTCCTCCCCTCTCTCATCCTCGTCCAACTCGCTCTCCTTTGCGTGTTCGTTTGTTCTGTTTGTCTAAAGAGTTCACAGAGCAAGGAGGGAGGGCGAGTTCAGGGGGTCGGAAGGCTGGTCACTGCCGCTGGTGCGTTGGGCGCCGGCGAATGCGGAGACCTCCGGGCAGGTGAGGACAAACGAGGAAGTGTACGAAGGGTTAACAACGGGGAAGGGGTCGCCGAGAACTTGGACTTCACTGTGTGTAAAGAGAGAAGCCGTCAGGTTGGGGGTTGCGTCTTGGCTGGTCTGGAAGGGCAGGGGCGGTGGTGGCGGGGGCGGCAGCAGCCAGCTGAAACCATCTTCCTTAGCGGATGCAGACCCCGGCAAATCTCTCACCTCCGCCAGCGGGCCTGGCCCCGGCCCAGGCCCCTCTTCGTAGGGGATCTTGCAGCCCGGTTTGTGGGCCACCAGCACAAACTCCAGACGCTCCTTCTCCTTTTGGAGCTCAGCGATCTCCGACTCCAGTTCTGCCTTTTCTTCCTCCAGCTGATCTGTCTCCTGAGGTCCCAGCGCCGGGGTCACAGTAAATAGGAGGAAGGAGCAGAGTCAGTGACCAGAGAATATGGTTTGTGGCCCCTCCCAAGGGTTGCTACTGCATGGGGTGCTCCAAGCGACTCCCAAATGAGATGGAGTCCTGACACACCACGGGATTTGAGGTCGGCCCTTCTAGGAGCCTCAGTTTTCCTATCTGTGTAATGGGAAGGAGCCAGGTGGACACAGATGTCTCTCTGGTGTGCAGGCAGTACATAGGGGTTTGTTGGGTGAAAAAATAATTGCTATGTGTTTTTAATATTTTTTGGACTGTCACTCCTTCTCCTTTACCTCCCAGTAGGAAAGTAGAGAATTGCCCTGACTTTCTTGAAGAGTAACAGGGTGGCACCCTGTGCAGGCATAAAGTAGGGAGCTCAGGCTGAGGTAGGGTGCAGAAACGAGTGGGTTTTGGTGAATGCCACCAGCCCAAGTTCTGGAGAACTGTGGGTGGCTGGGGCAGGAGGTGGGGAATTAATTTAGGATAAAATAATTTAGTTTCACAGATTCTTCCAAATGTTCAAGGTAGATGGAGCCTGGGATAGTTGACAAGGAGGTCGAAGAGACAGAGAAACTGGGGCAAAGATGGGTTATAATTTGGCCAAAACCTAATGGGAGAGATGACTGGAGCTGCCCACCACTTGTTCACACAGAATGAAAAGAAGGCCAGGAGAAGTGGACTTGGGGTCCTAAGTCAGAGAAAAGGGGGAGTGGCCAGGAGCTAAGTATGCAGGGGTCTGTGTATGAGTCCAGAGCCACCCCCATCTGGCCACACTTTTCCAGTTTCCAAAGGGGGCACCTGTGGTGCTGACCCCAGGATGAAGGCATAGTGGAAGGGGAGCCAGAGAAGGGGAGAGTGCAGCCCTCACACGCCCTCACCCCAGGGGCCACCCTTACCGCCTGCAGTCTGTCGGTGAGCTCCCTCCGACGGTTCCTACATTTAGCTGCTGCCAGCTTGTTTCTTTCTCGGCGAACCCTTCGCTTTTCCTCTTCCTCTGGGGTAAGCTGAGTAGAGGAGACCAAGGCCATGAGATTTGGGCATACAAAGCACTTCCTCCACCCTTGTTGAACCTCCTCTTCTTCCAGGACCCCCAAGAGCTGACACAGAGCCCCGTAGTCCTTGTTGACTGTAGCGAGAGCGATAGGGTTTCTGCAGCCTTAAGGCCTTAGCAGACCCTGGCCCTAAAGTGACAAAGTTCCTGCATCTTTTGTCTCCTCCCCCTGCCAGGTCGACACTGACCCTCGCCCCACTCACCGTCTCCTCTCGGGGTCTCCTAGGCCGGGCTCGTGCTGGGCGGGTAGGCCCAGGTCCGCTGGTAGTTCCGCTGGTGGAAGGGCCGCCGCTGCCACTAGCACCACCACTACTGTAGCCACTCATGCCTGGTGTGGAGTAGCTGGTTCCTGGCATATCGTAGGGGTCGACTGCTGGGGGCTGGGAAGCCAGTGGCTGCCCCTGGGACTGGGCCATGGAAGAGATGAGGGTGGGTTGCACGAGCCACTGGAGGTCCTGGCTGGTTGTGATCGCGGTGACCGTGGGCACGAAGGAACCGGGCATTTCCCCGAGACCGGCGCACTCCTACGGGGTGACACATACACACACAGGCGTAGACACACAAACAAAGACACCGACACACACACACCCAACACACATAACACACACCGACCCCGTGAGTGAGCACAGGGTGAGCGGGTGTGGATGTGTGTGTCACAGGCAAAAAGCCACAACACCCACCCTTCCACTACACCGTGACGCAGTGGTTAATGAGAGGATTTCTGCTCAACTGGCTTCTACCTCCTCCTTCTTCCTCGGGGAAAGGTTGCACGGTTCCAGCGGGTGGTGAATCACACCCCGGGTTGGTGACTCTTAGGTGTAGGGGGTGGGGAGGAGGCTGGACACAGCCTGGTGACAGAATCCCCGGGACGGAGCCACAGCCACACACACAGCCACAACACCCCACCCCCACCCCAGAGGCAAGGGGAGGGAGAGGGAGAGGCCTTAGACCAAGCCTTCCTCTCCACTCACACACATACACACACCCCCTCCGTGCGAGGTCCCGTGCAGGGGCGGGGGTCCCAGTTAAAAGGGTGTTGGGGGACCGGCCTAGGAGTTTAGAGCATCGTTTCAAGTAACTGTCTCTCTCCAGTGAGATTGACAAGTGACAAGTTCAAGTGCACAAACAGGTAGAGAAAAGTGACAACTCGGCTCTCTCAGATTGTTGTGGAAGGGGATGGTGTGGGATCTGACCCTCCAAGCCCCAGTAGCGTCCATCGCCCCCCACCCGCAAGTGGAATCCTGGAATTGTTCCGGAGGCTCAACTACTCTGCCGGGGGGCGTGGTGAGGGAGGGCTGGCTCGCCGGCCAATCAGCGCCCTGGAAACCGAGAGGGGGCGGAGCTCCCGAGACCACCTGGTTGGTTCCCCTCTGGCTAGCTCTTCTAGTCCTGTCTTTGGACCAGCAAGAGGGAACCGGGGTGCAGAGCAGAGAGAGTGTGAATGTGTCTGTGTGTGCCAGGAGGAGAGGGTGACGGCCACCAGATCTCTGGAATAAACGCCAGCACACAAAGAGTAACCTGCTCCTGAGATCCGAGGGACTAGGTCCCTGTGAGGGCCTCGCGGACCCATTGGGTCGCAGAGGGTCGCTTTTGTCGCGACAGGCGTCCTCTCCTGTGCTTCTAGAGGCCGTTAAAAGAGACCCGAGCGCCTAGGAGCTACGGGTTCCGGGGACAGAGAGGGGGAAGGGAACTGCGCCCTCCAAATAGGAAGGGAAAGTTGATTGGCCAAAGCCCCGTGCTGCGGCGACCAATCGGAACGCCACGCTGCCTCCCTTAGCAACGTGGCCCCGGCGTTCCAAAATAGAACGCTCCCGGGACGTCAGGGGCGGGGCGGGCGAAGGGGGCGTCGCGCGCCGTGCGTGCCCCACGTCAGACGGAGGATTCCAGCGCGTCAGCCGTTACGCACTGGTCCCCCGTTACGTCTCCGCGCAGGAGGCGGAGGCAGCGTAGCGGAGGGTTCGAGGCCCGCTTTCCCGCAGGGTGGAGGGCGACCCGGCACCAGACTGGGCACTCAGAAGGAGAAAAGGGGTAGAAGCTACGGGTAGCTTCCCCGGGATTTTCCCCACCTGCCTAACTACGCTAGCTTCAGGTTGGGGACCTGAACTGGGGGCAGTCCCGGAGCCAGCTAAAAGTTCTCAGACCTGCTACCGCATACACGTTGCACTGAGCGCGCATCCCGCTGCCCACTCTCTTCCAAAGCCTGTCCAGCGGCGTTCCCTCCCCGCGCGCCGCTCACACAACCAATTGCAAATATCTCCCGATACTTTGCAAAGTGCACTATAAGCCTATTCTCTCCCAGGTCCTGGGTTTTCGTGCAGCTTTTCTTGAGGGGTGGCGGTTGCCCACTCCATCCATCCTAGACTTAAAAAAATAAGACCTCCCAAGTAGCAGCTCTACCGTCTAGCGCTTACCTGGGAGGCGGCGGCGGTGGGTGGGCTGCCGAAGGAGTCCACTGAAGACAGATACTGAGACTCGGCCGAGGGTGAAGAACTGCACCGGGAACCGGAGTCGTAGTCTCCGGGGAAAGCCTGAAACATTTCCCTGGGCACAGGGGGGGCCCTGTGACCACGCTGAGGTCGCCGGGAAGCCAAGGCTATGGCCGGGTGGGGTAAGTAAGGAGCAAGTCCGGGGTGAGCAGAGCGCGTCCCCAAAATGCGCTGTCCGGGGAAACTCGGGGAGGAGGCAGCGTCCCGCTCCAACAACAGCAAAGTTTCTGTGCAGTTCTTCCGCAGTGACCAGGCCCCTACAGGATGCCGCTGTACCTCCTGTAAGTCCAGGCTCCGTTGGACACGGGAGCGAGCGGGGATCGCTCCCTCAGTGGCAGAAAACGCTGTCCCGCCGTACAGAATTCTCTTCGGGTGCGGTCTCGTCCACGCGTCCGGCGGGTGCCCCGGCGGGGAGTAATGAGACGAAAAAGTTAAGTCGGTCCTCCAAGATATAATGAAGAATCTTCCAAAAACTTTCTCTTCCGAATTAAGAAAAAATAAAACAAATTTCACAACCCTCAAGAAGAACCACAATAATCAAGTCCCCAAGTCCCGGCTCCGCGTATCCCTGCCGTGGCGGTAGCTCTCAGACTTATGAATGAAGCTCAGAGCTGCCAGCCTGTATATTTATGCCCGGGACCCGCCCCCCTGTTACGTCACCACCCCCCGTCGCTCAGCAAACTTCTAGAAATCTCCGTTCCCGCTAAACCGATCCCCGTGCGCTCCAACAAGAGGTCTTCGCTACTCTTGTTCTGGTCACCTGTATGACCCTCGCGGCCTTGGGGGTCTCGGGGTCTGTGTTCCGGCCCACTCGGCAGGAGGGGATCCCGGCCCCGCCTTCCCGGAGTTCCTGTGACGCAATTAGCCATATAAGGAGCTCGGCCGGCGCGCCGGAGTGTTTGTTTGGTATCCTAGCAATGACGTCAGAGGGAATCCCTCGCTTGCTCTCGCGCGGCGCCTGCGGAACCCGCTCGCGCCTGCGCAGTGCCACGCCGCCCCGGGGGCCGGTATTAATAGGTGCTTAAAGTATCCCGCGGAGCCCCTGAGGACCCGGGCAGAGAAGGCCACCTCCTTATCAGTGGCGCCCCCATCCGCCCAAGTCTCCCGCTGGTGCAGCGCCCCCTTTTGAGAGGAAGAGCAGATCTCGAAAAAGAAACTGATTATCGTGGTGTAGTCACGTAGGTGGGTAAACTGAGTCCTCAGCAGGGATAATGAGGCTGTGATGCTCCATGTTAAGGTGGAGGTGGGTTTCGAGTCCCAGGGTTCTTCCCAGGTTCTGCCCTAGTTTGCTCGACTTGGAAAATATTTTTCCTCTCTGACCTGCAGTTTCAGGTGTGCCGGCTGAAGGAAGGATGTGTGTTTGGGGTCCCTCGTTGGAGAGGAACGAAGGGGTTGGGAAATAAAAGCACAAAGCTCCCAGCTGACGATGTTGGTAGCCTCGTCTTCCTGCTTCATAACCTTACAGGTTATGAAGATAGAAAGAATGAGTGTGTGTATAATTAATAAAACAACTGATTAATGACATGTATTTGGCGCTTAATGCTAGGTCCTGTGCTAAGCCTTTCAATAAGACTTGTAATCATCAAAACGGCTTTGGGATTTTCGGTACTGGGTATCAAACCCAGGCCCCATGTACTAACAAATACGCCAGCTCTGAGCTACATCCCCAGCCCATTTTAAATTTTATTTCGAAACATAGTGTTGGGGCTGGGAATTTATCTCAGTGGTTAGAGTGCTTGCTTTGCAAGCGCGCGCGCGCACACACACACACACACACACACACACACACACAAAAGAAAGAAAGAAAAAGGAAAGAAAAAAGCAACAGTCTTGCTAAACTGCCCTGGCTGGCCTCCAACTTGGGATCCTCTTGCCTCAGCCTCCCAAGTATCTGGAATGGCAGGCGTCCACAACCTTGCCTGGATTGAACGTTTTTCAGTTCATAGAGGATAATGATACTCAGAGAGGTTAAATGACTTGGCCAAGATCCAAAAAAAGAATGGTCAAACTCTGGAGCTCCTACTCTTTTTTGTTTTATTTATAGGCTGGAGTCTCATTGTGTTACCCAAGCTGCCTCCAACTACTTAGGCTCAAGCAATCCTCCTGTCTCAGCTTCCAGAGTAGCTGGGAGTCCTGGCCTGTCCACAGGGACCACGTTTAGAGTTCTAACACTTTCAATTTCCTTCCTGATTTCTTTGACCTGCCTAGCTAGGTGAAACATCCTGAAAAACCTGTGTCTGGAGATTGTGTACATGATAATGATGTCATAACTGATAGTGGTGTCCTAGCAATTTCCATACATGAGGTATTTATAAGCTTTACGAACCCACCCTGGGTGCTTCTAGTGTGCACTGTTGTAATCTAGGTCAGAGGAGTAAGGCTGCTTGCTCAGTTAACACATAGGATCCAAGAGTCTAATGCAGGTATCTTTTTTTTCCCCCCAGTACTGGGGACTGAACCCCAGGGTCTTCATACTGAGATATATCTCTGGTCCCTTCATATTATTTTACTTTATTTATTAGGCAGGGTCTCACTAGGTTGCTAAGTCATCCAGGTTTGACTCAAACTTTTGATCCTCCTGCCTCAGCCTCCCACAATGCTGGGATTACAGGCATGCCCCAGCATACAGGTGTTTCTGATGCCACAGCCTCCAACTCTTAAGCACCCAGCAGGAAGGATGCTACCAAGTACTCCACAAGCAGAAACTGTAGCACATCCTGCTCCAGCTGCACAGCCTGGCCCAGGGAGGGTGACCCCTAATTCTCAGGGGAGTTTTGAGTCCTTGCTCCAATAGTAGTGAGAGGGTAGGGAGCTATAGAAGGCTGGAGGGATATGAGGGGCACTAAAGAACTATTGAGATTTCCAGACAAAAGCCTAGACTCATACCACCCTCTACCTGCTTCCTTCACGCCCCCTCTGTCTGCTGCCAGTCAGGAGGGAGGGACAGGGACAGGGATGACACAGCAGCCACCAGCAAGCTATGACTCGGCACTGGCAACAGACAGGGAGTGACCCCTCCTCCTCCTCCTGTCCTGTCTAAGCCCTTTGTCTCCTCTTGCATGGAACAAGGGAGACACACGAACACCCACCCTGGCTGCTCACAGACCTTCATACCCCAACTCAGGTGGCATCTACACCTATGAAGCCACTGTCATGTATACTCAGGGCCCGTGGGGTCACATGTTGGATGCTCAGACAAATGCCCACAAGCAGCAGCACACATGGCCACACAGAAACAGCTTCACAGGCTCCCACCATGCATGACACGTGTCCACATGCATGCGGAGACAAAGGATTCAGCTGTACAGCCAGACAGGGACAGGGACAGAGCTCAAAACACACAGGGACCCTAGAACTTACTAGAGATGCACATGGACATGTATGTTCACACACAACACCCAGAGATCCAGACAGCAGTGAAGAGTTGGGGATTTAGCTCAGTGGCAGAGAGCTTGTCTAGCAAGTGCAAGGCCCTGAGTTCGATTCCCAGCACTCAACTCCCCAAAAAAGACATCACTGGACATGTTGCATACATGCGCACATGTGCAGACCATCAACCACACATCCACCCATTTACACAATTTAACAAGAGCAAATATAAGTTCCTCATGTGTGCCCATCTTTTGTGTGTGTGTGGTACTGTGGATGGAACCCAGGGTACCTTACCTCTGAACTACTCCCCCAGCCCTCTTTTATTTTATTTGAGACAAGATCCCACTAAAGTTGCCCAGAATGGCCTTGAATTTATGATTCTCCTGGTTCAGCCTCCTGAGTGGCTGGGATTACAGATTACAGCATGAACCAGCACACCTGGCTGCACATCTCCCTGTCAGTGAGCTTTGTGATGACATTTGGGCTTAACTTTCTTAATTCTCACAACACTCCTAGGAAGTGAGAGCTACCATGTAGAGGCAGGAAGTGGAGCCCAGACGGGTGAGGTCACTCACCTGGAGTCAAACAGCAAGGCCTGGTGGAGCTGGCGCTGGTGCAGAGTGCGGGGCTTCAGAGCTGTGCTTTGCACTATCGTTCTCGCTCAGATGTCACACTCACATGGACACTAGGCCTTCACTGCTGCCCCTCACACAGCCAGGAGCCAGTGACCTGGGCTCACCTCTTGGCCCTACCACTTGGTAGCGCCTGAGCTAGTAATGTTCCAGAGCCTCAGTTTCCCTGTCTGGGGCTGGTGGGGCAGTCCATGAAGCTCCTGGCACATTATAGGTTCTTGTTTTGTTATTAAAATGACATCTAAGGGACTGGGAATTTAGCTCAGTGGTTAGAGTGCTTGCCTAGCAAGCACAAGGCCCTGAGTTCAATTTCTGACACACACACACACACACACGCAAATGACATCCATGTGTGGTAGCACACACCTGTAATCCTTGTACTCCAGAGGCTGGAGCAGGGGAATCATCTCAAGTTCAAGGCCAGCTTGGGCTACATAGTGAGTTCAAGGCCAGCCTGAACTACATAGCAAAATGCTATGTCAAAAAAAAAGGAGGTGAGGGGTTGGGGATTTAGCTCAGTGGTAGAGCACTTGCCTAGTTTGATCTCCAGTAGCTCACCCACAATGAAGTTACTGTGACCTTTACAGGTATATAGACTCCTTCCATTTCCGTGGGCCACCTACATTTGTCTCAGGCCTCCTGTGTCCAGTGAAGAAGGGGGCTCTGGGGACACAGATTCCCACTCAAATGCACGTGCAGGGGCTGGGGATTTAGCTCAGTGATTAGAGTGCTTGCCTTGCAAGCACAAGGCCCTGAGTTCGATCCCCGGCACCAAAAAAAAAAAAAAAAAAATGCACATGCAGACAAGCCATAACGCACACACCTACCCTCCATAGCGCGGGGCAGAAGAGTCAAGTTTGTGTCCTTGGCACTCAATTCGGGGAGCTTCCAGGAGGAAGAGGACTTAAGCATGGGGAGAGGGCAGATCCTGCTCAGGCTCCCCAGGGCTTGGCCTTCTGGCCCCAAAGGCCCTCTTCTTGGCAGATCCTCCTGTCCTTCCCACAGCCATGTCCTTGTGACTCTGTTCCCCAGTTTTCCCATCTGCAGAGTGAGGTTAAATGACCACAGTCTCTGAAAGTTAATAATAGAAGCCAAGTGTGGTGGTGCACACCTGTAATCCCAGCACCGAGGCAGGAGGATCGCCTGGAGTTCAAGGCCAGCTTGGGTTATAGAGCAAGACTCTGTCTCAAAAGTAAACAAAAAAGTTACTAATAGGGGTGTAGCTGTGCTCAGAGCTTTTACACGCCTTGTCTCAGCTAACTCCACTCCACACGAGCCCTATAAGCAGGTTCTGTTATTGTTCCCGTTGTACGAAAGAGGAAACTGAGGCACGGGGGGGTTATGCCAGGGAGCAGTGCTTCAAGACTATGGCTGCGATCGGGAAGCAGCTGGCAATCTGGTTAACAAGCTGAGCTGGTGTAGTCTTTTGCCTTCCTGATGAGTCCAGGCCAGCACTGAACCGTGGCTGACACTGGCTGGCTGGGCTGCGCCTTGGGAGTGGTCCTGGAGGCCTCTGGGAGGGGTGCCAGGAGTTTCAGGGAAGCAGAGTGTCCCAGACTGGGGAATCAGCTCCACCCTGCCTGTCTTCCCATTCCAGCTTCTCGCCGCCATGGCTCCTGAGGCGGGCATGACCGCAAGTACCAGCTGCTCCAGGGTCACCCCTCCCCGTGGCACTCTTGTTACAGGTACCTGGGTGCTCCTTCTTTGGGCCTTTGCCCTGCTCTTCCTCTTTCTCTTCCCTTTGCTTCCTCTGCTCATACTCTCCTCCTCTGGCCTTAGCTCCTGCGGCTCCTCCTCCAGGAAGGCCTCCCTGACCCCATCCTTGCTGGCCTGCATCCTCCTCCCCCCGAAGCTCCCCATCTTGGCTCTGCCTTCCGGCTTCATCACTGTCAGGGGACAGTTCTGTCTCCCTCACTGCACCGTGAGCCCGGTAAGAGCCTCTGGCTGTGTTGGTCACTGCTGTTTCTCGCATAGTACAGAGCACTCAGCAGGTGCTTAATAAATACTCGTCACACAAATGATTCATTACCGATCATTCATTTATTCATCCACAGGCTCTGACAGACCTTTGGGTGCAGACACCTACCCAGGCTTCTGCCATTGCTCGGGCTGAGGGAGGATGGCAGGGACCAGTTGCTGGCAGGAAGCTACCTGCTGGTGCTGGGCTGAGAGCAGATGTTGAGCCAGTTGTCCAGCCCGTACCTGGGGTCGTCCCAGCCAGGTGGAACTGTGCACACGTGTCCAGCATGGGAGGTGGGAGGTCTGGCTTATAGACTCCCGACTCTGACAGAAAGACAGACACACAGGTGGACAAACGCAGACAGATATGCACTCCCCCCGGCTTGCATGCACCAAGTTAGAGAGAGCCACGGGCCCTTTGCCTCTGTGCACCCCAGATGACTTCGCAAGTGCACCATCACACACACACACACACACTCAGGTGTGCACACCCCAGTCACACACACCTCCACCTGTCCTCACAGATACGTAACTCCACACATGCAAATGGGCAGAGCTAGAGCCCCACTCGCAGAGCCCCCAGCCGTGGGAGTGCAGAATTTCTTCAGATCACACAGACAATTTTGTAGAGGCTGCTGACAGTCACACGGGGACAGACAGCTCCCCAAGTCCTGCTCACTTGTCCAGTTGCATAAAAACCCACAGAACAAGGCCCCCCTAGGCACTGAGAGACCTGGAATCACACAGTCACCTCCCCCCATGGTGCAGCCTGTCTTCCACACACACTCTCATCTATGCACATTCACGGTTTCGCATACATGAATGTACAGGCAGAGCAGTGTGCACCCATGTGCAGCCAAAGACCAAAGCCGAGGGCTCAGGCCTGCTCAGATATGGGTTGTTTCAGGCTTGGGCCAAGGCTGCCATCCACTGTCCTCTATGGGGGCTGCCTCTTATCCAACCCTAACTCAGAGGCATACAGTATGACAATGTGTCACTGGCTACAACCACTGGGGCATTGAATACGGGGAGTGCTCAGCAAGGTGGGAGCCAGCCAAGAGGACTTCCTGGTGGAGGTGGTTTAGATGGCCAGTGTCAGGTCTGGAAAGATCTGGGTGAGGAGGGTGTCCCCAAAGCACTCTCCTGACTGCGAACACGGAGAAAAAAGGAGAGGGAGCAGGGGGTACTGCGGGGAGCTCAGTAGGACCGGACAAGTGCCAAGGGTGACTGTTTTGGAGACCTTTCTGTTTGGACTTGAAGAAAGATGAAAATAATATGAGTAGGATTAGTAATGAAAACTGGGAGTCATTTGAGAAAATGCCAGGCACTACCCTATATAGCTCCTCTCTATTTTCTTGTTTAACACCCCCCAAACCTAACCCCTCTCCCATGCTTCTGAAGAAAGGGCCCCACACATACTACAGAAGCCTCTACCACTGAACTACACCCCCAGCCCTTAGCCTTGTTGTAAGGAGTAACTTAACCTGTAAAATTCCTAGAACGGGGCCTGACAGACCATACAATGCTCATACATGCAAGTTACTAATAATCATGGTGATATAATCACATATCATGATTAATAGAGTAATGATCATTATTACTGCTTCTTGGCAGCGGTGAGCTTTGGGGTCCTGGGGTGCACAGGGGCCAGACTCCCCAAGCCAGCTCTGTCCCCGCCTGCGTGGAATGTGCGTGCGTGTGTGAGCGCATTGTCTGGCCATTCCATTGTTCTCTGACCCACTGTCTTGCAACTTCGTGATTCTCTGCGCAAATACCCAGGCCCATCCCACACCCTCTCCCTCGCTGGTCGCCCAGCCACACTGCCCACAAGCCGCAGCGTCCCTGTCGCATGAGTGCTTCCTCCTCAGCGGCCCAGGGGCCTCCCCAGCGGATCTCCTCCCCCAGCTTTCTCTTCCTGCACCGCTGGGACGCCTGGCCTGCGGTAGAGCTGGCTCGGTGGTCTCCGGCTATAGCCACCCGCTCCCTGACTCAGGCCCAGGCTCTCTCATTGACCCCAGTGTGGCCTTCACGCCCCCGCAGCCAGACGGCCATGCGGGGGTGTCCTGGGGACCACTGGCGGCCACGTGCCCGCACCCAGTTCCGTCAGTGATTCAGTTTGCTTGTCTAGGCCACCAGGGGTGCCCCGGGACGGTGATGTCAGCGGCCAGGTATGCGGCCGGGGTTTCTCCGAGGTGACTCAGGCCCGGCTACCCTTTTCCTCCGCCAGACACTCTGGGCATCTGTCCAGGGCAGGCAGCTGCTGGCCGCCACCTGACACTGCCCTCCCGGCCCCCTCCATGCCCTCTGCGGCCCAAAGCTGTGGGAACAGCAGGGTTGGGGACAGGCACAAGGGGGTTCCAGAGGCAGGCAGCGTGCCGGCCCTGGCAGCCCATGGAGCCTTCCCCACCTTCCCCTAAGACCAGGACTCAGGTGGTAGTGGATGATGGTAGTTCGTTCATTCATTCATTCCATTCATTCCTCCAATCAGCCATTGGAACACTAAATCAGTACCCATCCCCACCGTTCAGCATTAGGTGCTGGAGACGGCAGGAAACAGGACAGGCACGCATTCCTCGCAAAGCCCCAGTTGCAGTCCGCACCCTGTGCCTTATTCTTATTATTATTTCCGCCCTGATTTACCAAGCTGCAAGATTCAGGCTGATTTCTGTTCCTCCACCAAGCTCTCCAAACAGCTCCAGTTTCTTAAAACTCTCAGCCTCAAACAGTCTTTGGAGAAAGTCCTTTCTAGAGTCCACTCTTCAGCCACCCTGATCAGAAAGAGTTTCTCTTCTCCTTTTACCTGTTCAAGTTCCCAGTCCCACCGGGTGTTGTGAATGCTGCTCCCCCCAACTCTGCCTTCATCTGCCTCCCCCAACCATGGCACACCCAGAATGATGTGCCTCCACTGGGCCTGTGCTTACAAAGGGTCCCAACTTCCAGGCAACTTCATTTGGGCATAGGTGCAGCTAGAGAGTCTGTGATTGTGCCCATTTCATAGAAAGGAAACTGAGACTCAGATTTTAGTACCCACTATTGCGGGACCCCACAGCCAGAGCCAGATTCTGGACATAACATAGAAAGCCACACAGCAGCACTGATGGCAACTAAAACTGGGATTTCATAAAAATTTTTTTTTTTTTTTGGTGCTGGGGATCGAATTCAGGGCCTTGTGCTTGCAAGGCAAGCACTCTAACCACTGAGTCACATCTCCAGCCCTAAATGTTTGTTTTGTGGCAAGCACTTTCTAAATACTGTTTTCCCCAGTACTGGGGATTGAGCCCGGGGCCTTTGCATTGAGCTACATCCCCAGTCTTTTTTATTTTTTAATTTTGGGACAAGGTGGTCTTGCTAAGTCACTAAGTTGCCTGGGCTGGGCTTCAAATTAGCAATTGTTCTGCCTCAGCCTCCTGGAGGCCTGGAAATTCAGGCATGCAGCAGGCCTGTCTCTATATACTTTCTGTATGCAATTATTTACTCCCAACCATCTCATGACTGGGTACAACTGTGCCTATTTCAGCAGATGAGAAAACAGTGCCTGGGGGCCCTGATGCTAATGTAGCAAGATTGCTACTGTTTCTTAGTTTGATAAATGTTTGATATTTCATTTTTCTCAAATAAAACAAAATTCGCTAATGTAGCAAGAAACCACACAGTTCATATCCAAAAATATTGACTGAGACTTTGGTGAGTGCTGAAAATTAGTCCTGTGCAGCCCAACACAGTTCGAGGGACCCTCTTGTGCTCTGACTCCCAAGGCTACACGGCAGACATTCCCCAAGGCGTGCAGTCACACAAATGTGTGCACTTGACATGGACAATCGGGTGATTCGTTCAGTCACTGAGTAATTACTGAGCAGCTAGTGAGTTCTGGGCAGTGCTGGGGGCCCAGAGCGGGCCATGCCCACGCGGAGTGCATGGTTGAGTTCGGGAGACAGACAATAAAGACGTGAATGAATACATCGCTCAGCATTAGAAATTGTGATAAATGCCAGGAAGTGACCTCTGACAGACATCTGCACACAATCACAGGTACTTGTCCACTTACACACAGAGATCTGGAAACACATGTGCACACACACAGAGCTAGAAGTACTTAGATAAAACCATACACATCCACAGGCACTTACACACTCACTGTTTCACACAGATGAGACTCAGAACCACACACACATTCATATCTGCACAGTCCACACACCCAGTTACACAAATACAAACCTCGAAAACCACTAACTCTGTCTCACACAACGGAAGCCCTGGAGAGTGTGCTCACCCCCGGAAATGCCACGTGTACCTATTGTCCCCAAGACTCGCTCACCTACAGTCACATCCACTCATGCTATCACACACCACACACCCATCTTCTCTCTGCTCAGAGATTCGCCCCAGCCCTGGTCACATGAAGCCACTGGATGGGGAGTCGGGGGTGTGTTGTGGGGATGAGTTATTAGAACCTCCTGCTGTGGGCAGCTTTCCGGACACGGGACGGAAGGACCGCGGCGGCTGCCTGTGTGTGGAAGGCTCGGGAAAGACAGGCAAGCAGGGGGAAGCGCAGCAGGCCAGGACGGGAGGAGGCTCTGTGGGGACCCCAGTCGCCGCAATGTATCCAGAAACCCTGGAAGCCGAGGCGAATGCGGCAGGTCTGGCAAGTGCTCTTGCCTCTATTTTGGTTATTATTGTGGGAATGAGACATTCACGGCGCGGGAGGCGCAGGACAGAGAGATCTGCTGGGGAGGAGGGGGCGCAGACCCACAGAGACCCAAACGGAGGCGGTCCCGGGGCCGACGGGAGGAGCGGGCGACAAGCAGACAGACGGCTGCTGTCTAAAGGGAAACCGGCAATTTGGGGGCCCGGTTCTCCCCCGCGGCCATCACCGCAGCCTCCCCCCGCCCAGGCTCCCGGTCGGCCCCTCTGTAGGCCCGGACCGGTCCTGGAGGCGCTGTGCTAGGCAGCGCCGCCAGGCCAGGGACAAACAACCCTCACGTTGCTAGGCGACGGCGTTCCACAGTCCGTAGCGTCACCGCGTCTGCGCGGGCGGGCGGGGGGGCTCAAGAAAAGGACGGCGGCCTAGTCGTTTGTTGACGTTGCCTGGCAACCGCCGCGGTGCTGCCGGGCAACGCCGGCCGACTGTTCTCTTTCTTAAAGGGGCCGGAACTCTAGGCGACCCAGAACTTTCTAGGAGAGGTTTCTTTCCCAGGCATCAGGGAGGCTGGGTTAGGCTCTCTGAGGAAGAG
>PVJO010030172.1:0-15832 GCA_004026905.1 Hystrix cristata
ACCACTATAGACCCCCTCTAGACAACAATCTGTGAGCACCTTAAACTTAGACTTCCAACCTCTAAAACGGAGGACAATACATTACTGTGTTCACAAATTACCCAGTCTAAGAGATCTTGTTATAGCAGTCTAAATGAACTAAGACAGCCACCTACTGTGGCGTTTGCCTGAAGTAAAAAACACATATCCTCAGTTTGAGAAAGACATTTAGGATTAAGTATAAAGTTCTTGGTCCCTGTTGCTGATGCCAAAGACTCCTCAGTGGGCTCTCGTGGGTGAGCTTCAGGGGGTGGACCATCATTCCTTGTCTAATGCCCTGGATTGTAGAATTCATCACTGAGTGTGTTCTTTTCGTGCCTCGGCTTCTTTCAATCAGACTTTTAAAGGTCCTGATGTCTTATGTATTCATTTATTTTTTTTTTGTCTTATGTATTTATTTCTCATCCTCTCTACACTACTGGAGTTTGGAAGATGTTGCAGAAAGAGAAAAGCTGCTATTCTCCACTCTGCTGTTAACTAAGTGACATTGGAGAGCTTGTCGGATCTCAGTCTCCTTACCTATAGCTGTTAGGTTGCTCCAGTTTTCAAATTACTTTACCAAGCTTTTGTGTAGCTGTGCACACTGGCCCTTTAGGAGCATTATACAGAGAAGTTTTCAAAACATCAATCAAAATATGTATCTTAAAAGACTCCTTCTCCACAATATTTTTTCAGGGAATTGAATACTGTACCAAATTGGAAACCATTAAGTTACTTCAGTTTCCAGAATGCATTCCAAAGTTTTCATATAATTGCTCATTTAAGCAGGTCACCTCTGTGAGTCGTCACTGGGGAGTGTTCTTAGTTGACCATCAAACACTGTTATCCGTTAGTCATACATATGCATTAATCCCTGGGAGCTATGAAAATTTATTTCTTCACAAAGAAAAATGTAATGTCTTCGGTCATGAAATCCAACTACTAATGCTGGTCTGGAAGGAGACAGTGTGAAAAAGACTAAGAAAAATGATGACTTTTGCCTAGAACACAGTTTTATAGGGGAAAAGGGACTGGGTGTAATTTTCAAATCTGGGTCCTTTACAAATGAACGTCTCAGGTCCTGAAAATAATTAAACTACTTAACAATGCAAACCTCTAAGTTTACCTAAGCAACTTTTCAATAAAACATTATTTCCCATTGATTTTCAGCCACTTTGTTATAAGGTGTATCTAGATGTCCCCCCAAAGCCTCATGTACTCATAGTGCAGGGTGGCTGGATCATGGGTGTGTGATGCTGGCTCTGCTGTTTGTAAATGTGGATTAAGTGTGGGATAATTAATTGGGTCAGTCCACGGATTGGTTTAGCATTGTTCTGGTTGTGGGTGATGAGAAGCCCTATCCTGGGTGTGCGTGGCACCAACCAACAGTTCTGTGTTCTGGATGGAATATAAAGGGACTGTTTCCCCTCTGTGATGCCCTGCTGCTGTACTTCAAGACTTAAGCCGTCTCACAAACAAACATGGCTACACAATTTCTGTATCTTTTCAGGTGTCTAAAACTCTTTTTCTGCCACAGGATTTAATTTTCCTACCAAGAATGCCTATAGAATGCAATGATGTTCAGAAATCCTCCTAGCCTGCTATATGTGTCCAGTACTTATAATTCTAGAAATTGCTATATGTGTAAGACGACATGGGAGAATCATTTCACCTCTCAAAGACATAAGTTTCTTCATCCATAATATGATAGGGAGAAGAGAATGACTGAATTAATTTAACCATTTCTAAGGTCCAGCTTTACATCAGTAATTCCATATTTATAGTCTATATTTAAAAGCACTGAATCCAGAGAAAGATATGTTTGAGTTGTATTAGCTCTGCCATTCACTACCTACTACCTTTAGAAAGTTTGTTTAAACTAAGTCTCTATTTCCTTTAAATTTGATACTATCATCTGCAAAACAAAATTATTCTAAGAGTTATATGAGACTTATTTATTTTTTATGAGTACATGTTTGCAGTACATATGATTACATTCCTGTGGGGAGTTGGTATATATGCATAACACTCGTAATTCTCTTTTCATGCTCTTCCCCTGGCCTATGTCCCCATCCCTCGATCTCTTGGTCCTTTTCCCTTAGGATAATGTATGTAAAACTGTTAACGTAATACTGAGCCTATGACTAGTCTTTAATAGCTGTTTGCTCTCACATGTTCTTATGATTATGAACTGCAGCTGCTCTAGTGGATTTTCCTAGAGATTGTTCTTTTTTGCCTCTCTTGGAAACTGGAAGACTTTGGAACACATTTTCAGGGACATTCATACCTCATAGTGTTTTTCTGGCTGTTTCTCAGAAAAGGGCAGCATTTCTGTTTATGTACCTTCCTTTATTGATGTATCTCTTTGTTTTCCGTTGGCTTAGAGGTGATCTTGAGATTAAAAAGATTCTATGGCACAAGCAATTATTTAAGTTTGTTAATTTAGCTCTAACATTTTAAGGACCTTCATTTCTCACTGGCCCTGTCTGTGTTAATATAACTTGTAGCCATTTAAAAAAATAAAACTATTATCTCCAGCATGTAAATTAATAGGCATCCAATCATTTAGTCTGGTGCTTATGCAAATACTTTGTCTGCCTCTGGACAGTGCAGTCAGAAGGCCAGGTGGTGAGGGAGAGCTTGTTTTTATGATAATCTGAATGACTCCGTAGGTCATCTTAGCCCTCAAATCTGATTTACAAATAGAAGAATCAAATTCATAAATCACTCCAAATCTAGTGCAAAATTTGCTCTTTGTCTTCTTTCCTTACTCTTTATAAAATGATGTTTTTGCTATGAAGCAATGACCAACTAATATCCTGAACCCCGTGATGGGTTCCTTTGGAAAACTTCTGGGAAAAGCTGCTCTTTTCCCGGAAGTCTTGACACCAGCTGATTGAAGTGATTTCACAATTGCAGCTCCACTTGGGTAGATCATGGATCCAAGCATCATCCTACTCTGGTTTGCAGCAAAGATATGGATATGTTGGGTTTATTGAGCAATGCCTACTACCTCTGCCTTCAATTAAGGGGAAAAGGTGTTACTGGCAGTATATTTTCAGCATTGTCAATTAATGATGTCTACTGACTAGTTCAGATGGCTCTTTCACTAATGAATTAGAAGTATGAAGGGGACCAGCAGATTTGGGGGTGGAAACCTGCATCTACAGCCTACCTATAGGTGTTCATTAAACATGTGACCTTAAGCAAAGTGATTAACCTTTGAAATTGAATGCCCCTGCTAGACAGCATTCCCTTCATCAGCAGCTCTTGTCCTACCTCCTTTAAGTGTAGCTCAACTCCATTTCTTCCCCTCCTTACCACCACTCCAACCCATCTCATCAACATCTCTTTACTGGACTCTCTTAGCATTTTCTAACCTGGCATTTCAGTTTATTCTCCTAATTTCCTACAACCCAATTTCCATGTAGAATGATCTTGAACCAAATGAAATAACACTCCTCCCCTGATTAAAATTACTCTTTGGCTTTCCATCCCGGAAATTTCTTGCCATGGACTCTGAATCCCTGTGTAACCTGGCCCCTGCCTACTTCTCAGACCTCGTTTCCTCCTTCCCTCGACTCCCACTCCACCAACCTCTTTGCTGTACTTTAAAAACTATGGTCTTTCTCACCATCATGCCTTTGAACTCCCAGTCTGCATGGAATACTCTTTCTTCAGATTTCTATGTAATTGCTTCTCTTTCTCCTTCCTGTTGTCCTGTATTAATGTTATCCCATCTAAATATCACCCTTACATTAGTATTTTTCATATAAATGTTTTTATAGCACTTATCACAAATTAAAAATATCTACTTAATAATTTCTGTCTCTTCCAGCAAACGTGTTATCAGGAAAAGGGTCATGCATGTTTTTGCTCAGTTATGTCTCCAGCATATAGCTTTAATAGGCAGATTTCTAAAATGACCCTCAAGATTCCTTCCTATCCCCACCATAATGCAGACCATATTTAGCGCCCCCTCCTTTGGATGTAGGCAAGATTTATGAGTAAGTAGGGTTTTACTCCCAAGATAAAGTTACATTATATGTTAAGGATGACAGTCTGAAGATGTAATTAAGTTCCCTAATCAGTAGAATTTGAGTTCACCAAATGAGGGCTTTATCCTGGGTGTAACAACTTAATAAAGTAAGTCTTAAAATGAATTCAGAGACTTAGGCAACAGCAGAAGTTGCCTGCCAAGAGTCTTATGAGAGTAGCAGGCTATGTGACAAGGACTTCTGGGAGCTGAGCATGGTCCCCAGCTAACATCTACCAAACAAGAATCTCAGTCTTATAACCCCACACAAATACAAATGCACACAAACACACACACACACACACACACACACACACACACAGATGAGAGAGAGAGAGACAGAGAGAGAGTTCTAAATTCTACCAAGTACTTATGAGCTTGAAAAGGCACACCAAGGAGCAGTAAGACCGCAGTAGCCTGACTCACCCCTAGATTTCAGCTTAATGAGTCACTGAGCAGAGACCCCATCTAAGCCACACTAGGCTTCCTGACTCACAGAAATTGTGGCATACCACATGTGTGTTGTTTCAGCCACTTAGTTTGTGGTAATTTGTTACACAGCAATAGATAGCTGACATAAATATGAAAGTGCCTGACATATAGGAAGCCAACATAAATGTGACTGGATGCACAGATATCCAGTTTTATTTTTCTGTGTAGTCCCAGATATAGATTATATGTTTAGGTATGAAAAGGGAGGGGAACATGAGGGAAGGGAACACTTGAATGGGAGAATGAAAAAAGGGAAGAGAGAAACCAAGTATGGACAAATGGTTCACAATTATTCCAAGAGTGAACCTGACCCTTACATCTTAGGAAATCTAAATAATCTGGACTCATTTGCCCCCAAATCAGGAACTACTTGGAGAAGGAAATATTGGGGAAGTAGACATGAAATGATTGGCTTCACTCACCATAAATTAAAGAAAGTTGTATTCAAAAGGAGAAAACAGAAAAAAAATTCAACGAGATTCCAATCAAAAATGGTAAAATGCAAATTTTATTCCTGGTATTTCCAGAAACTTAAACAAAGCAGAGAATTTTGCTTATGTAACCCTCAGTATCCTTTAAAACCTTCAAGTCAATGCACAAAACAAATGAGCCTCGGAGGTTTTTTGTTTGTTTGTTTTGTTTTGTTCCTCTCTCCCAGAGGAGTATAAACCTATTATGCACACCTTAATTACAGCAGCAAGCACTACCTCCTAAAATTTATCAAGCTGCTCACGGAGGCCTCAAAGGGCCCCTGCCGGTGTGAGAATAAACAGAACTGTATCAAGGTTGAGAGACATTGATTTCCTTTGCGGCTCCTGGGCTCTGAGACCAGTGACAAGTCCCTTCAGTTCTAGATCCCAGTAGCTGTACAAGGGGAATAATAATTGAACTATCTGCCATCACTCTGGAATTAGTGTGAGGGTCACATGAATACAGTTAAGTGTAGGGAGCTATGCAAATGTGCAATTTATCAAAAGCCAGTCACACTGACAAGTCAGTAAGACATTTACTGGCAAAGATCTTGTCTCCCTTTATCCTCTGATCAACAATCCGGAAAGGGATCCAGACCTAAGAAATAGTCAGTCTTCCAAGGCTGTTACGAAGGACTTCTTCCATCAGCACACCCGGGAGACAGCATATCAGGAAAATGGAGAATAGCTATTATTGTACCTACAGAGCACTGGAATCCATAGGTTATATTCCAGACTAGAATGTTATATTACTGATACAAACTTTGACTTTTCATTTATGCAAGGGAAATATCTAATACATCAAGAACTTTCTGACTGTGGACAATTAGGGGTATAATAGCAAATGAAACAAATCCCTTATCTTCATGGAGGTTGCAGTGTTCTTTAAAGACAATCTCTGCCTATTATATGCTTTCTTGACTTCAGTGCAGAAACAAATACTTCCAAATCTTTTAATCATACCATGTTGTTGAAATAGCTGTTTTGTGAAGACTTCACTTAGTCTCCCAGATAAAGTTGTCCCCAGAATATCTAGGTACTTTCATTGGGATGGGAACTCGTCAGTAGCAGCTTTGTGTAGTATACTTTTCCCCTACTTCTTGAAGCTTCAGGGCAAATATGGCACGTTGTTCTTCTTGATATTACCTACAGTACTTTGCAAAATACCTGAACTGAACTCAATGAATTCCCATCAATTGTAATGGCTCTCAGCCTTATATTTTCAAATGATACTGCTGAATATAATTTATTTTTGACAAAATATGAAGTTTTTGGATGCCTTTACTTTTAAAAATAAATTAGAAGATATTTAAGAGTACCCTTATAATCATACTACTTTGATTTAAGTCATGTAGAGCACTCTCTTTCATGGGCGATGAAGAGTTAGAACTACCAATTGGGAGCTATTAACCATGCATGACCTGAGGTTATCAATGAGAATTTGTAATTAACATGATTCTTATTGATGATCTGGATTGTACAAGCCAGCAAATAAGCAAACATGGAGAACTGATTCTTCTAAGACATTTAAAAATATTTGATTACATTAGTTATATAAATTCTACATTTATATCTGTGCCTATGTTTGTATTTATATATTGATTCCTTCCCTGTGCACTGACTGTCCATTGCTAATCATTGTAAATATGTTGGTTCATGGCCTTCCTGGTTTTTCTTATGCACATGTATAATCATTATACTCTAATATGAAGTCACTCTTTAAAGCTTTATCCTATTCTGCATAAGGCAGACATAGCTTTCTACCATATCGATGCACTGTGATTTCTTTAGCTAATTAAGACAATTAAATGCCACTTTTATTAAAACAACGTTGCAATGCCATCCCTAGGCATGCAGCTTTGTACACTAGTGTGAATGGTTCTTTGGATGAAAAAATTCCTAATATGTTAAGGACCTCATCTCTATCTGATAAAAGCTATTTATGACGAACCTGCCACCAATACATTAAGTGGGGGAACACTGAAAGCTTGCCTCTAAAATCAGGAACAAGACAAAGATGTCCACTATTACTACTCCTGTTCAACGTAGTACTCAAAACATTAGTCAGAGCAATCAGGCAAGAGAAAGAAATAAAAGGGATATGTATATGGAAGGAAGAAGTCAAATTATTATTATCTGCAGACAATATGAGCCTCTCCAGAGAAGACTCAAAAAATTCCACCAAAAGTCTCCTAGAATTAATAACCAAATTCAGTAGCATAGCAGGATACAAAATCAACAAACAAAAATTAAGTGCTCCTTTACACCAGTAATGAACTCACTGAGAAAGAAATTGAGAAAACAATATCCTTCACAATAGCATCAAGAAAAATTAAATACTTAGGAATTAACCTAACCAAGGAAGTAAAAGACCTCTAACAACAAAAACTACAGTAATCTGAGAAAGGAGATTGAAAAGGACATTAGAAAATGGAAAGGCATCCCCTGTTCCTAGAAAGACAGTAACAATATAGTCAAATGGTCATATTATCAAAACTGATATATAGATTTAATGGAATTCCAGTCAAGATACCAATAACATTCCTCACAGAATTAGAGAAACCAATTCTAAAATTCATTTGGAAACAGAAGAGATCCAATACAGCAAAACCAAACCTGGGCAACAAGAGCAAAGCAGGAAGCATCACAATCCCACACTTAAGTTATATTACAAAGCTACAGTGATAAAAACAGCATGATGGGGCTGGGGAATTAGCTCAGTGGTTAGAGTGCTTGCCTCACAAGCACAAGGCCCCGAGTTCGATCCCCAGCACCAAAAAAAAAAAAAAAAAAAAAAAAGGCATGATTACTGGCACAAAAATAAACATGTGGATCAATGTAACATAATAGGGGATGCAGAAACAACCTCAGACACAGTCAGCTATCTGGTCTTTAACAAAGGGGCCAAAATCATATGCCAGAGAATAGATAACCTCTTTAATAAATAGTGTTAGGAAAATTGCTTATCCATATGAAGAACACTGACCCTAGACCCAATCTCTTAACATGTACTAAATTTAAATCAAAATGGATCAGAGATCTCAATGTTAGAACAGAAACAATCTACCAAAAGATAAAACAAGAAGAACTCCTGGAGTCATAGACATAGGCAAGGATTTTCTGAACAGAACTTCAGTTGCACAAGAAATAACATCAAGAATCAACAAATAGGATTGTATCAAATTTAAAAGCTTCTGTACAGCAAAGGAAACAACCAACAGAGTGAAGAGATGATCTGCAGTATGGGAAAAGAAATTTTCAGCTATTCCTCAGATGAGGAACTAATAACTAGAATATTTAAAGAACTCTTGAAAATTGGACCCCCAGAATAAAAGACCCAATCAAAAACTGGGCAAGTGAAATGAATAGACACTTCTCAGAAGAAGAGGTATGAATGACAAATAAATACATACAAAAATGTTCAACATTTCTGGACATTAGAGAAATGTGAAGTGGAACAATACTGAGATCCCTCTTACTCCAGGAGGAATGGCTATCAGCAAGAAATCAAAAAATAACAAGCACTGGCATGAGCCTGCAAGGAAAATGGGTTCTTCTACATTAAAATTAAAATTTAAACTTCTACAACCATTATGGAAATCCATGTGGGGATCCTGAAAAAAACTAAAATTAGAAATTCGTTTCGACCCAGCTATTTCTCTTGTAGACATCTTCCCCAGAGAGTTAAAGACAGTGATCCATGCATACCTATGTTTGTAGTAGTATAATGCCTAACAGTTAAATCTTGGAAGTGGCATATATGTGCATCAACAGATGAATGGATAAAGAAAATGTGATATTAACACACAGTGGAGTACCACTTTGCCTTAAAGAAAGATAAACTGTAGTCATTTGTAGGAAAATGGATGCACCTTGAGACCATAATGTTAAGTGAAATAAATCAGACACACTAGCTTAAATATCACATGGTTTATCTTATATGAAAAGCCCAAAATAAAGAGGAAATAAAATAAATAAAGAGCAAAATAAAAGATGTTAATAGAAAAAAGGGACCTAGATGTTTTGCAATAGAGAAGGGAACCAAGATATGAAGGGAGAGGGGAGGAGGAAAAGGGGAAGGGAATGAAAAAAGAATTAAGGTGTATTAGGTACACATACCAACTCCTCACAAGGGATGGAATCAACTATGTACTACAAACATGTATTAATAATAAAAATTGAAAAAGTGTTATTTGGCAATGTTGCAACTCAAAATGCACCTTCTCTTTGGTCCTATAATGGCATATCTTGGCTACTATTTAGCAGATTGTTATCCCTTTAGTATTTTCTAGTAATCTTTCACTACAGCCCTTATTTGTGCTTTTATAAGCTTGGGCAGAAAGTTTTGGGGAAAAAGAATAAAGCTACTTTAGCGATGCCCAACAGACATGGTGATTTCTATCCTACCAGATGATCAAGGAGAATGTAGTCACATTATCTACAAAAGAGTGAAAATACAAGCTCAGAGATCGTATCTGTCAGCCCATTTTATGCAGCTTCTCTGGGAATTCAGATTCAGGGAAGTTTCAGTGATTTGAATGATTTGAAACCTACCTGCCTGAAATTTAGAAGTTGACCTAGATGTACTATGAGGCTGAACATTCTCTCACCACCACCCCCCTTTTACTCATCATGTTTATCTCAGACCCAGTCAGTGATACTCTTGGATCTTATGGATTACATTCTCCCTGCCAGAAGGTAGAAAAATGGGGGAAAGAGGACAGAGAAAACTTTCATTTCTTTCCATGCATTGACCTATCAATTCAGCAAAGTGTTCAAAGATCTTTCTTCCCCAGTTTCTCCATCCCTGCTGCAGATGAGGAAACTCAGCGCCTCAAAACAGACCTGTGTTCTTTAAACCACTCTGAAAGTGAGACTATAGAATGCAGTGAAGGTCTTCAGTGAATCTGAGATGTTCCTGAACACCAGTGATGATCCAATGGAAAGGAATGACCAACCACAAAGGGTCACCAGCTTTCAGCACATGGCGGCAGAGAAAGCAGGCTCCTGCAGCTTCAGAAGCCACTAGCCCACAGAAAGAATCAAGCTAGAGATCTGCACAGTTGAAATGATGTTGAATCATTTCAAGAAGACTCCTTAGTTCCTAAGTGTGGCTAATCAAAATCAAAATACAGAGGCAGGCAAATCCCATCCTCAGCTCCTAACTGCTCAGAGGAGTGACTCTGAGTGTTAACTCAGGTGGGAAAATAATCATTGTGAAAGGGGGATAAAGGGCCTGGAGGGCCTACAAGGTAAAGTTAAAAATTAGTCTACAGTACACGTAATCATCTTTCCCACCATAGCCATCAAGGTGATGTCTATTCTTTTGAGTATGAAATGGACAAAAATTCACCTCCATCTCGTGCAATAAAGGGGATGTGTAATTGTGTTACACAGGAAGTGACACAGTGGGAGATCCTTTTTAGCTTGAACCTGTTGAAGATTATCTTTCTTGCTTATAAGGAATAGAAATAAAAAGACCTCTTCCTTTCACCAAAGCTCAAACAGAATACAGAAGCAGCAGTAGGTGAAACACAGAAGATTCCATAGAAATAGAGAAGTTATTTCTGGATAATTGGCAGCAGACATGTTGCGCAGCACATGAGAGGAAGAATCTCCATAGCAACACAGCTGATGATGGCTCCATACTTAAATTAAATGTTGAGCTTTTATATTTCCAGAAACAGGTTTTTTGTAATTTTGGTATTAAGTTCTCTAACTCAGGAAAGCAGGCATTCCAGCAGAGGTCCACATAAGGCAGGAAGAGCATGAGATATGCTGAAAGTAATTCACAGATCTTAGAGTTTTAACAAAAGGAAGAGAAATTAAGATCAAATTAGAACAGAAACTTTTAGCAATTCCTCATTAGTATAAACTGGTTATTAATTGCAAATCTCATTATACTGCATCTGTGGTTTCTCATATATAATTATCCTTTGCATCAAGTGTATAATAAAATTGGACAAAATATTTCATAATATCATTTATTCAAAGTGCTCCTTTTGGCCCTTATACAGTTTAATGTTATAGATAGAGGCCCATCTCATGCAAGAATCTGGGTTAACAGCCCCCCTTGCGGGATTCTTTCTTTGCATCACCTAGTCAGAGTGAACACTGCTCTCTTTCCACTGCAGGACACATCAGGATACTCTTGTTCTTGGTGTTTATTTTGCTCTGCTGTCACCCGTTAGAAAATATTATAATCCATCTAGGGCATAATGGTGGTCTTCATGACCCAAGTGGTTTGCTCCCCCATTCATTCCTTTTTTAACACTAGATATATTGAAAGTTGACTATTGGTTCCTGTAGGAACTGATTTCATTAGTATATGCCCCACCTGGAAGTGTTGCCTACCTTGACAGCTTCCTTGAGCCACTTCCTTGATGCCACCATCCTAATCAAATCTTGGCTAAAGATCCAGGAAAATGAAATATTTTTTTAGCATATAGTCTTAAACTTCTACTCTTCCCAAGGTTATTACTAGTTTAACATGACTGTAAAGCCATTAACCAAAGAAATTCAGACATCAACAAACTCCTAAGAGTATTTTAGTCAACATAAATGGGTATTACAAGCATTCAGACAGGTAAATATGTGACAGCATTTTCAAAAAATATGACCCTGTTCTCATGCTAATTTCTACCACCTGAAAGAGCAGTACAATTTTTATATAGCATAAGAAAGGAAATTCTTAAAGTATTTATTATCTTTTATATTGTTTGATCCAGAATTTCCATTTCTGGTAATTCTTCCTAAGTCATCCAAACTATGAAAGAATTTTTTAGCAATGTTAATCACAATGTCATTTTAATAGCTAAAAATTGGAAATAATCTAAATGTCCAGCAATAGGAGAGTGATTAAGTAAATTATGATACATTCATTTATGATGAGATAATATCTTGAAATATTAATCCTTGAGCTTTTTTTCTGTACTCCATTATACATGACCCCTCTCCTAGTTAATCAGAGGCATTCAAAGGAAATTGGGATTGTTATGGTAAGAATGGAAAGAAATGCTCAGTATTCAGTCTTTTTAACTTCCAAAATAAGCCTCAATAACCACAAAAAAAAAAGTTTTGGAAGAAAGTTGTCTTGCAAAGTTTATGTATTGCTAGTTAGCTGGAAAAAGAGGAGGCCATTACGGGTGCCATCTTTGTTGGCAGTCATTGTCGGAGGCAAACTGGGGCACAATCTTGGTACGGCCTATCCCAGGAG
This sequence comes from Hystrix cristata, assembly GCA_004026905.1. NCBI lineage: Eukaryota > Metazoa > Chordata > Mammalia > Rodentia > Hystricidae > Hystrix > Hystrix cristata. The sequence continues at coordinate 12,233 of PVJO010030172.1, forward strand.
GAAAGTTTCCTGGAAACAACGCGAAGAGAGCCCAGTGTCAAGAGACAGTCTGCACATTCCTCTTGTAGGAAGCCCATCTCGGGGTAGATGCTATGAATTCGCGAGTAGTTCTTCCTCCTCCCAGCAAAGTCTTTCATCTGGCTGGAAGATGGACAATTATGCCTCCCTTGAAACTTCGAAGACCTCTGATTCATTCTGTTTGGTCCAGTTCATTTTACGACACACATTAGCCACACACACCCCAATCCAGACTATCATGTTCTTTGTGCATAGATGACAGTGGGAAGAGATCCGGGAAAGCTCAAGAACTGAAGGATAGTGGAACCTATTCCTTTATAACAATAAAACAATAACAGCCATCCTTTGCCATTTGCCAAGTAAAAGTCTAAGTATTTTATAAGTATCAAATAATGGCCCTCTCTATGAGACAATTGCTGTCATTAGTCCATTTTACAGATGGGCTAACTGAGACAAAAGATGTTCAGTATCTTGCCCATAACCACTCATTTAAAAAGCAGTGGGTTTAGGATTCAAATCAGGCAGTAGACCCTGGAGCCTGTGATCCTAGTTACTGTGATAAATTTCATCCTAATGGCTACCATTAACAATTATGTTTTCCCTAAATTTGTAACAATGCATGAAGGAAGTATTGCTATTTTCTTAATTGTATTGGTCACAAGTCAATACAATGCCTACAATGCAATACACATGTAAAAAAAAACACGTAAAATGCTAACAGTTGGCTATAGATAATAGAATTGTGAGTGATTTATGCTTTCTTTTATGCTTCTTCTATATTGAAATTTTTCTCTGTAATGACCTTATATTATATTTAAATCCTGGACAAGAAGCTTCCTTTTAGTATTTATTAAGTTTGTTGCACACACATACACACACACACACACAACTTTGAGTTACAAATTCCAGTTTTTTGAAGAAACTGTATATTTTGGCAAAAGTGAGAGATCCCACAAACATGCTTCTAGCTAGAGTGGTTCAAAACACCTTTCACATTCTTCAGAATAAGCACGAACAGGCAACATGCTAAATTTGTTCCCTCAGACAATTGCTTTGATAGCAGGGACACAGGCACTGATGACAGAGATGCGGTCAGTACAAGTTGTGCTGTCTGAGCAGCCCTGTATCTTTCTACAGCTTGGGATGTTCTTGATGAATCAACACTCCCAAGGAGAACCAAAGGGAGTCAGCACCAAATTTTTCGTTTTTCACTCTTCACGTGATGTATTTTTATGAGGGTACATATTTAATCTTTCCTGTGCTTTGTCAGTCATGTTCTTTACGGATTTTACTTTTTATATCTTGTTAAGAAAAATCTTTCATATCTAAAGTTCATGAAAATATCCACCTAGATTTATAGTCTTCCCTCTTACATTTAGATAGTTAGCACACTTGGAATTCATTTTTGTGTGCAGTTAAGGTAGGAGTCCAATTATATATTTCGCTGTATATATAAAAAATATCTCACCACCAGTAATTGAAATATCCACCTTTTCTGCACAGGTCTGCACGACCACCTCTTTTACAAAGGATGTTTTTTCTGTTCTTTTGGCCTCTTTGTTTATACCTGTAGCAGTACCGTACCAATTTAATTAATGAAGGTTTATACCCAGTTTTGAGATATGACAGCATACTAAACTTTTTGAAACATACTGCCATGCTGAGAAGCAGTTAGAGAATTCACTTTAGGACCTCCAGTATTCAAAACAAAGAGAAAACAGAAACAAACGTGGCAGACACGTGTGCTCCATTGTTAAATTTGATTTGCCTTGCATTTATTTACACCTCTGTACTATGCTATTCCTGCCACATGAATATGCAACTATTGTGGACTCATAGATTTATCATGTATCAGGTCGACCCAGGTGAAAATAGAAGAAAAAAATGAGATGTCTAAAAATGAACAGCATTCATGTGTTAAATAACAGAACCAAGTTACAATCAGGGCTTCTGTATCACAGTGTGTCACAGTGCCTAAGACAAAAGAGCAGGCATGTCCAGACTTCTTGGCAATATGTTTAGAATTCTGATAGGTTTCATTAGCCTTAATTAGGCATGTGGAAAAATCAGTTTATCGCCACTATTATGCTGACCCCCAATTCTGGCACACTCTGAGTTTGGCACTGGAGAAGATAAAATATCACCCTGGATCTCTTCTTTTTGCTGTTCATTAGGCAGTACTGTGTGCCTCTGTTCCCATTTGACAGAGCCAAGGATAATCCATATAATAAATGGACATCCAAAGAAATTATTTTTAAAACATACATATACACATCAACTTGCATTGAAATAAGCCTTGGATGAAGGCTGAAACAGCCTCTTGTAGACACTGCTTTGATGTTATTCTTTGGTTTATTTGACTTCCATCTGGTAGCCCCGAGGTCACTACTAATTCCGTCTTCTGTGAACACTGGAAACATTCTCTCTTATCAAAGTTTCCCCATACATGCCTAAGAGGTATCACCTAACAATAGCATCTGATAAATTTGGCTCCTTGAGACTCACTAGGCAATGACCTAAGAATAAGGAGGTCATGTATGACCTCACTGTGTCTTGATTAACTCTGAGGCTTTGGAGTAAATTAATATTTCCTTAGTTTTACTCTGAAGTATTTGCTGGAAAGAACTGGTTAGTTCTCAAAAATCATTGTTTGCATTTTCCTTTCTAAAGACCAAATGGAATGGTCAGAAACTTGAAGCTTTCACACTAAAATCTGGAACAAGACAAGGCTGTCCACTATCACCACTATTATTCAATATAGTTCTAGAAACATTAGCAAGAGCAATCAGGCAAGAGAAAGAAATAAAAGGGATAAAGATAGGAAAGGAAGAAGTAAAACTATCATTATTTGCAGATGACATGATACTCTACATAGAAGACCCCAAGAATTCCACCAAAAAACTTCCAGATTTAATAACTAAATTCAGTTGCGTAGCTGGACACAAAGTTAACACCCAAAAGTCAACAGCATTCCTATATACTAATAACAAACTCACTGAGAAAGAAATAACAGAAGTTATTCCATTCACAATTGCATCGAAAAAAATGAAATACTTAGGAATCTATCTAACAAAACAAATAAAAGATCTTTTCATTGAAAACTACAGTACTCTAAAAAAGGAAATTGAAAGAGATCTCAGACAATGGAAAGACATCCCATGTTCATGGGTAGGAAGAACCAACATAGTGAAAATGGCCATACTTCCTAAATTACTATACAGATTTAATGCAATTCCAATCAAAATTCCAACAACATACTTCACAGAATCAGAAAAGGCAATCATGAAATTTACCTGGAACCAGAAGGGACCAAGAATAGCAAAAACAATTCTGGGCAACAGGAATGAGACAGGGGGCATCACAGTCCCCGACTTGAAATTGTATTATAAAGCTTCTGTGATAAAAACACCATGGTACTGGCATGAAGACAGACCCGAGGACAGATGGAACAGGCTAGAAGATGCAGAAATAACTCCAAACACACTCAAATATCTCATCTTCGACAAAGGAGCCAAACACCCTCACTGGAAGAAAGATAGCCTCTTTAATAAATGGTGCTGAAAAAATTGGCTTACCACATGC